>JAOVVA010000027.1:9591240-9601893 GCA_028565275.1 Leiocassis micropogon | reverse complement strand
CAGTCCCAGTGGTTTGGTGCTTAATTTTTAAGTCTACAGGAGTCAAAACACATTTCAAGACAAGCAGGTGGGGATTGAAAGAAATGCTGTTGTTTGCATGGCAGGGTCACTACCAGGAGGATCCCACCTATACCTACACCAGTATTTCACCTCTTTCAAGTGCTGGATCGCTTAAAGGAAAACACTCTCCTGGCAAAAGGGACTATTATGTAGAATCGAATCTTCATCTTTTTTAGATCTGTAAGTCTTAAATGTCCAGTGACGATGAACCTGGAAAGAGGCGCATCAGAGATGATAGTCAGGAAACACTCAGAGATTGCTGTAACAAAATGGCTGGACAACAAGAAAGGTCCTTTGGCATCTTCCATCCATGGAATAGAGCCTCAGGACATCTGCCCAAGAAGGTTAACAAAAGACAAGTGCCATGTTACTGCATCTATACCTGTTGTAACAGAGTTTAATAAAAACATGCTCAAAAACTTATGAAAATTGGCAGACATTGAAATCTGCTGCCATTAGGATCTCACATGAGATTTTGCTGCATAGCTCATACACACATGCACGAGTGACAGCTCATTGAGCTAAACAAATTTCATATTGCATGTCATAGGCTCAACTCAACAGGAAGTCAGTTATTTTGTCTGCCAAAACACACCCGAAAAAATTCAATACAGTCTTCTTAGGGAATTATGAAATCGTCACTGAACTGGGCCTATGTGTAAAGACATTGAGGATGCGAATTTTTAATATCTCAAACTGGTCAGCTGTGATGATGCCTTAAACATACACCGAAATTGGTTAGGAACCTTCTGTGGAACATCATATTGAGTGCCATCATGTTCAGTGACATCACATTGAGTGACATCATAGCTTTGCCCGGGTGGTGATGGCGCAGGGTGCTTGGGCTCGCTCATTGTTGCTGCCAACTATATTACTTATTATATTATATTATAATTATATAACTATATTCTATGGAACTAAAATTCATACTTCTATCGACAAAGCAAGACCCAATGTCCATTACAAGGGACATGTTATAACTAATAAATAAATGACAGTTTTGAAAAAAAAAATCTGTGAGACATGTTTCTGACATCTCACAGACTTATGTTAAAAATATGTAAATATGAAAACTTTTTTTCTTTCGGGTCTCAGGAGGATATAGAACATTGAAAAGAGGTTGTACGTTTTGTTTTGTTAAGCCAAATTTTTTTCATGTTGCCTGCACTAATGACATTGTATTGACCTAGGAACATAAAATCATTCTTTGTTCATAAAATTATACATGGTTGATTTTCTGCTCATACAAAGATGGTCGTGAATGGGGGCCGAGTTTAAAATTTCGCAGTTCTGGTAGTGTACTGTGTCAACATTACGTGAAGAAATCTCACTAGCGAGCGTCTCCTTTTGCAGGAGTCTACAGCCATCTTTGTTCTGGGATATGTTTGAGAATCTGCGTAAACATTATGAACACTCACTGTCTACAGCAAGGCGATGCGCACACACTTCGAACACTTACATGACGCATGCCATGGTAAATCAACATGTTTATAGTGTGTATGTTTCTTTCAGGTAACAACTACGTGATATTGTTAGTTTTTTTTTTATTTTGGTACTGTATGTTTTGCCGCATACTGTGTTTTCCTATAATAAATTACATATGTTAATATAAAGCTTTTTTTCAGTTTGTAATTTTTTGCAATCAGAATTGTTACATCAAGCAAAATGAAGGGTTTTTTTTCCCTTTTTTTAACAACACCCCTCTCTCACTCAGACTAAAGGGAGAACTTGCTTATAATTATAAAGGACCCAGGACCAAAGATGACATCATTGAGTTTGCCAACAGAGTTGCTGGGTGAGATAAGTACTCCTTAATCAAGTGACTGTTCTTTTATTTTTCTGATCAAGCAATATGTTGGCTTTAGAATGGTAAGTTTTTGTGACTCTGGTATTTATGCTTGATTCCCACCAAGCTCAGGTCAGGCCAAAGTTCTCAATGGGATTAAGGACTGTGGAGTTTCCTGGCCATGGACCAAAAATTTCAATGTTTTTTTTTTTTTTTTCAAGCCATTTCTCATCACATTTGCCTTATGACAAGATGTTCCATCTTGCTGGAAAAGGAATTGGTTATCACCTGTTCGTCAAACTGTTTTTGGATGGTTGGGAAAAGTTTCTCCCAGAGAATGTTTTTGTACCATTGTTTATTCATGAGTGAGCCCACTGCCTTGGCTGAATGGTCTAAGGATGCTTTAGTTTTGGTATGATGCAGGATTGATGGTGGTGTTTACCATTTTTTCTCCGGGCAAACTTTTTTTTGAATGCCCCAAAGTATCGTAAAGGGGATTCATTAAAGAAAATTACTACCCCAGTTTTCACCACACCAATCGCTGTACCTTTTGCAGACTATAATTCTATCCCTGATTGTTTTTCCTGGAGAGAAGTGGCTTCTTTGCTCTTCTTGGAATGGTTAAAGGCTAACATCAGTCTCCTAAATTTCCAAGTTCTTCTTCTCCCAACCATCCAAGAACAGTTTGTTGATGAACAATGCCTTTTCCAGCATGCCATAAGGCAAAAGTGGGGTCAATCCTCACAAGTTGGCTGGACAAACAAAAACCTCCATATTCTGGCAAAGAATGGGCTGTCATCACTTAGAATGAGGGCCTGAAGTTGATTAGCAGGATGCCAGGGCGAGTTCTAAAGGTTTGAAGTAGGGTCAACACTGCAGATATTGACTATTTGCTTAAACCTAATGTAATTATCAATAAAGGCATTTGACACTTATCAAGTGCTTGTAATTATACTTTACTATCCCATAGTAACAACTGACAAAAAGATTTAAAACACTGAAACACCAGACTTTGTGACAATTAATATTTGTCATTTTCAAAAAATTTTCGCCACGGCTATATAATTAGGTGCTTTAAGGCTGCAATGATTAAAAACATGCACAAGTTAGCTCTCTGCAGAAAGTATGTGGACATCTGTTACTGTTGTATTACTTAAATGAAAAATCTTGTTTGTTGTGTACCAAGGCCCTCTGTGCGGTCACTCCCAAGCAGACAGATGTTTGAGCACGTCTTGAAGAGGCACAATGTACTATTCGTGTACATAGGGGGAGAGTCACCACTCAAGGTAAGCCTTGGAATATTTGCACACACACATACTGTACCAGTGGTCAAAATAAATATAAGCCATAACACTAAGTATCAGAATAATCATAGAGATGAAGGCTGCAAACCAAAGTTTAGCACGGATAATGTTATGGCCCATCCTGTTCTTTAAAATGACTAAAGGATAAGCAGTTAATTAATTGTTAATGCCTGTTATACTGTAGTCATGATGGTAGCATTGGCAATGGTAGTAAGCGTAGCTTGAAATTTATATTCTTGATTAAGCTTAGATGTTTAGCTGTGTTGTACTCAGAAATGAGTGATATCCAGTTCTTATGTCCCATTGACCAACCTTTACTTGCCATTGAATGTGTATAAGTCATATCTAAGCCTACTGTATGGTGCAGCACTCCACCAATTTTAAGATTCTGGAATTTAGGAATCTGTTACAGCAACACACACCATCAACAACCTTTTATGTATTTGTGCCAAAAATCCTAACATGAGACCAAGAACAAGGTGGATTTTTACATTTGCATGTAACATTGTCAACAGTGGATTTGCATTTGCAAAACATAACACATTGATCAAGTTAAAATAATAATAAAGAAAATATTAAGCCAGTGCAGCGTTATGATGTTTCTGATCCTGATAATTGCATGAATCGGGATCAATTATTATACTCTTATTGAATCTATTTGTACCACCTTGTACGTTAATACTGAAGACATCCAAACTATGACAGAAGACATATGATAGTAAACAGAAAAGTGTTAAATAACCCAGAATGATTTATATTTTAGTTTGTACAAATAGTTACATTTAGCTTTGATGACAGCTTGGCACACTCATGGTATTAGATTTCTAAAGTTCTCACCCGGACTGGTTTTCAATTCATAGGTGTGCTGTTCAAGAGTTAATTTGTGGCATTTCTTGCCTTCTTAATGTGCCTTAGATCAGTTTTTTGTGCAGAGGAATGGACGGGTACAATAGCTACAATTAGTGTTACTACAGCCATGACTGAAAGTTTTGATAATTACATAAATATAAATTTTCACAAAGTCTGCTGCTTCAGTGTTTTTAGTTCTCTTTGTCAGATGATACTATAGTATACTATGTTAAGTGTCGGGCTTTTATTGACAATTACGTAAAGTTTATACAAACAGTCAATATATACAGTGTGGACCTTTGTTTTTCATGACCTCTGCAATGCTAGCATGCTTTCAGTCAACTTCTGAGCCACAAATTGACTGATGGCAGGCCATTCTTGCATAATCAATGTTTGGAGTTTGTCAGAATTTGTGGATTGTTTGTCCCCCTGCTTCTTGAGGATTGCCACAAATTCTCAGTGGAATTAAAGTCTGTGGAGTTTCCTGGCCATGGACCTAAAATGTCTGTTTTGTTCCCCTAGCCACTCCATCATGCTGGAAAGGCATTGGTTGTCACCATTGTTCTTGGATGGTTGGGAGAAGTCATTCTCGGAGGATGTTTTTTTTTTTTAGCATTGTTTATTCATGGCTGTGTTCTAAGGCAGAATTGTGAGTGAGCCCACTTCTTTGGCTGAGAAGCAACCCCAGACATTAATGGTCTCAGGATGCTTTACTGTTGGCATGACCCAACACCGCGAGCCCACCAAGTGCGTTGAGGAAGTGAATCAGTGTTCCCGTTTCCCTGTGGGCCCACTGATCTTGGGAATTTCTGGGTTCGCATCAATCCTGATAAGTCTTTACCTAGGTCTTGTTGGGCGTACTTCCAGGTATGCTTACAGATTGTCCACAACCTATCGCGTTGCTTCGACATGTGGCGCTGGTCAATAGCATTGTATCCACACTGCGGTTACCTGCAACGGCAGCTCCAGTATCACAAGGACGATAACTTCTTCAGCACGGGGTATTTTTGGAGCACACTGCATTTGTAATTGTTCTGTAACTAATCAAGCTAAATTAATTCAAAAAAGGCGAATGTGTTATAAGCAAAATGACAAATATTGATAAGCAGATTTAATTCCTCATATGTGGCTGTAATTGTTTAGTGAGAATACCATTAAAAAACAAACAAACATTGCAACACATTTCAAAAAACAAATTCCATACCTGTTGCTAAAACATTCACTCTGACCAAAAGGATATAAAAGGATTTTGGCTCAATGTGTGTTTATATGGACTTTTTTTTTTTATTACAGGAGAAGTACTTAGATGTGGCTTCTGAACTTATTGTTTACACCTACTTTTTTTCGGCCTCTGAGGACATCATACCTGAGGTGAGATTTGACACTGAGTTCATTAGAAGGAGTACCTCACAAGCTCATACTTGGGGTACTCTATAAAAACTTTTAAACTTGCATTATAAGGAATACTTTAAATGTTATTACAGTATAGTTCTATGGTTTCTGAGAATTTAGTGTTATCTTAAAATATTCCTTCAAATGAATATGAATAGAATATTGCTGATGCATTAAATTGTCATTAATTCAGCTTTTTTTATGCAACTCGCATTTCTCCTGTATTACATTTATACATTCATAATCTTTGAAAACAAATCCACTCTTTTCTCAATTTTCTCAATTTCTCAACATTGTTGGCATATCATATTGAGATGCCACCATATCAAGTTGTATTTCCTATATCATTACATTCTTAGTGGTATACTATATCTTTACAAAATGCAGTTTAATACAATACAGTGGAACCTTGGATTGCGTGTAACTTGATCTGTGTGCGTTTTGCAAGACTTTTTTGCAAAAAAAAAATACATTTTAACTTGTTAAATGAGTGAGCTCTTGATATACAAGTACTGTAGTACGCATGCGCTTTGTCTGCCAAGCATCACGTGATCACAACTGAGCCAATAGTTCTTCTCTCTCTTGCGCTGTGGGATTGTGGGTAATAGTCTCCCATGCTCAGTCTCAGTACGCGTGCGTCACTCGTATAGTCAACATCCGTGAGCCCGTGTACTGTTTACTATAACATTGTGACCATGTGAGCAAAGCATTTTTTTTACAACCCCAAATCAGTAAAAGGTGTGACAGTATGGAAAACGCAAATAAAAAAAGAAAGTAGTGATTTCTAAATTTACTTTGACTTGTATTTCATTGCAGACAATACAACAGCACATTATTTAGAGGTCCCTACACACACTAGTGCTTAGGCCCTAATCGTGACTGGTGTTAGATGACAGCAGAAGCAGGTGCAGAGGGGGCTACTATGTAGTACGACTTTCACACACTCGCGCACGCACACACTACCGGAATCACGCCTCTAAACAGTTTAATCTCCCGTACTGCTACAGCCTTTAAAAAAATAATTTTTTAATATAAAGGCAGTTATTGCCGTACATTTACTAAAGAACAATCACTACACTTGGAAACAAAATACAACCCCAAATAAGAAAAAGTTGGGACAGTATGGAAAACGCAAATAATAAAAGAAAGCAGTAATTTCTAAATTTACTTTGTTCATTGCAGACAATACAACAGCACGTTATTTAATTTATTCCAATTTTGGTTCTTGCAACACATTTCAAAAAAAGTTGGACAGTAAAGCATTTACCACTTTGTAATGTTGTCATTCCTTTTCACAACACTTAAACGCATGTACACACATGCACGCGTACACACACAAACAAATATTTAGGGCCAAAGCTGACATCAGCCCTATTACGCCATATTGTGTGAAGTGTGCAAGTTGTGCAGTGCACCCAGGCGGCGGTGGCTTTTTGTAGGTCTCAGATGATTGTTTTTTGAGCGGTCTTAACATGCTCAACAGACAAACAGGTTGTCTGGTGCACCCAGGTGGCAATGGCACAGGGTGCTTGGGCCCACTCAATGTTTGCTTGCAACTCTATATATATTTATTTATTTTATTTTTTTTTCACTTTACATTTTGTATTCATTATTTTTACATGAATATTTTGGGCATCTGAGTTTTCATTATTTCCTATTGGGAAATTTACTTTGATATAAGTATTTTGATATGCAAGCATGCTTCCGGAATGAATTATGCTCGCAATCCAAGGTTTAACTGTACAGTGGAACCTCGGATTACGAGCATAATTTCGTTCTGGAAGCGGGCTCGTATTCCAAGACACTCGTAAACCAAATTAAATTTTCCCATAAGAAATAATGGAAACTCTAATTATTTGTTCTACAGCCCAAAAAAATAAATACATAAAAATTATTACTACAAAATATAAAGTAAAAATAAAACAAATTGACCTGCACTTTACCTTTAAAAAAAAGTAAAAATAAATCCCGACAGATAAGTGGTGTGTGTGTGTGTGTGTGTGTGTGTGTGTGTGTGTGTGTGTTACATTAACGGAGAGACTGTTTTATCGGACAAATTAGCAAGGAACATCGCTAGTCACACTCACGTGAGCGCATACTAACGGAATCACTGCTGTAAAGAAAAAAAAAAACGAACCGGCGCTTTACCTTTGAAAAGAATTGCGACAGAGCGGAGTTTCTGTGTAAGGCAGAGACTGTGCGTCTGTATGTTTGTGGGGAGCCGGGAGGAGGTTGGGGTGGGAGGGGGTCTGTAAAGGCGATTTTGTGTGTGTGTGTGTGTGTGTGTGTGTGTGTGTGTGTGTGAGAGAAGGAGCACGGTGTTAAATTACGCGCGCACACACCCCTCCTCCTCTTGGCTTCCCACACATACACACACACACACTCTGCCTTACACAGAAACTCTGCTCTGCGATTCTTTTTAAAGGTAAAGTGAAACACGACAGGCTGATACAGAGAGGGAGAAAAAAATGGATCTTTACCCTCTAATGAGACTTGCTTTTGCTTTATACGCGCACACACACGCTCGCTGTACAAACACGCCTACAAACACAAAATATGTTTCTCACACACACGTGATCACAGTGTTATAATAAACAGTACACGGGTGTACGGACGTTAATTATACCAGTAAGAGATGAGCACTAAGACCCAGCAGACCCAGGGAGACGATTACCTACAATTCCGCAGCGCAAGAAAGAGGAAAACCCGTTGGCTCAGTTGTGATCACGTGACGCTCGGCGTCAAAACAAGCAGCGAATGGGTGATACATGTTTTTCAAGTCAAAATGTATAAAAAAATCTTTGCTCGTCTTGCAGAACACTCCTAAACCGCGTTACTCGTAATCCGAGAGTCCACTGTACATTATTTGTGCCTGTGTATGACTTTGGAGTTTTGAGAAAAAGTTTAAGGTATAGAACTCCCTAAATGTTTTTCTGATAAATATTTTTTGTTTTCTTATCTAACCAAATGCTCATTTTTCCCAGCAGTATGTAACATTATCTGAACTGCCTTCTGTGGTTGTGTTCAAGGATGGGACTTATTTCACTTACGATGGTGAGTGTCCCCTTACAAAAAAAGCTATATTTGGATGACATTAAAAGATGTAGAAATCTAAACATAACAATATATTGTCTGATATTCATATGTTAAACAACAAAAAACATATTCAAACGTGACTGAGGGTTGCTTTATGTTGTCCAGGTATGTCCGGTTAAATTGATTGTTTAGACAATAAATAGCTCTGAATGTTCACTGGTGAAACCCAGGGCTCAAGCAAATGTAAATGCCTTTTAAAAGTCCTCTTGCTTTTTTCCCTTCTTGATCCTTAGATTCTTTGTCAGCCTGGCTCGATCTCCTGGTTGATACCTTTTCTCACACTTGTTCACATTTTCTGTTTTTCTGTCTACTTTCGGTGAATCTGTGATGCTGGCATTCCAAGGGAATAGTAGCGGCTGATGGGCCATTATACATGAAATGGGGTTATTCTGGTTCCTGAATAAAGGTGGGAGTTTGAAACTGTTTCCAATTTCTCGTTTGGCTTGTTCTACTTGACTGTGTCCTTGGGCATAGCCAGATGTTAAGCTTAACATAATATATCCCTTAAAATAACAAAAAAGTCTTTACAACCCGAGAAGTAAAATGGGGTGTGTAAATACTTACCATGTCTTCAGTTAAGCCAAAATACCTGAACCAGGAGACTTGACAGAGGAATTGATTGCAAAGTGATCCGATTACTATGTTGCCATATGACAAAGGGTGATCAGCAATAAAGTCCATTGAAAGGTATGACGATGGTCTTTGTGGTACTGGCAGAGGCATGACTATTGCTGCTTGAAGAGTTCTGGGCACTTTAAAGTGTGTGCACTGCCACGGCAGCTCATCCCTTTCCTCGAGACGCGCATTCTTAATGGCCACATCTGTACATTGATGGTGAAAAGTGAGCTGTAGTAATCAGTCTGCCACATTGGAGGTTCTTGTGTTATCTTATCCTCCTTGTCATCTCCTTGTCATGCAGGTGTAATAGGCCATTTAGTATTTCTAGATGCAGGTCAGTTTTAGTTGTGAGCTGTGGCCTCCATAAAGCTTATTTGTTTGTCCAGCAGATCTGGAAAATTTATTTATACATGTGTATATATACACACACGTATATGTATACGTGTATATATGTGTATGTGTGTATGCATGTATGTGTGTGTATGTGTTGTGGAAATTTCAGAGTGAGTTTAAATCAATAAATTAGACACAGCAGACTCCTAGCACAGCATGGCTTTTTAATGTAATATTTGCAGAGAGACGTCTGTCATACACACACATACGGCGAGCATATGAGAGAGATGCTCCTCTTTCCTTACAGTCCTATTTTATACACTGTTCTTTACCTACAGTAGGTAGACAAGAGGAATGGCTATTATCGCCACGCTCATCGCCGCAACGAAACGACAGCGGCCAAAATAAATCAGTTGCATTTCAAAGTAATTCATGAAATGACCGCCAGGTGGCGCAAAGTGCCATTTTCCGTTGTCTCAGTTTTTAAATATATTAGAGCTTAAGTCATAATAAAGTCATAACGATATGTTGTATGGAAGAAATACTACAGTGATGGTAATTTCCACATCCGAGTTCTGTGTCCAACAAGCAAGGTCAAATCATAACCACACAATAATGAGTTAGAAAACATTGGTTTAATTTTGTTTAGACAAACTCTGTTTGCATCTGTTTAGTGTATTAAAGAAAACATCACAAACAGCAGCACAAGGGCTTGTAATTTTTTTTTTATTATTTTGACAATTATTACATTTGTTACAGTTCAGACATCAAATTTTATATATAGAAATAACAAAAAAATAGCAAACTTTCAGAATAAAAAAATCAAAATGTTTTAAATATTAAACCACGAATTATAAAAGATAATAAAATAAAAAAAATCTTTAAAAAAAAAACAACTATGTAAAAATAACGTTTTAGAACCGACAAAATAAAATAAAACAGCTTTAGCTTTCCTTTCTGTTAACGGTTGAGGGCGAGGGGCTCTGTTGTCCAAAGATTCCTATTAACATGGGCAATGATGCAATGATTAAAACATTGTAGGTAAAACTATAAAGAACGATAGAATATTGTTTAATCCAGGAGTCTCCAAATCCAGTCCAGGAGGGCCAGTGACCAGCACAGTTTGTAATTCACCAATACCTAAACACACCCACTGAACCTAGTAATTAACAGATTAGTTAAATCAGCTGTGTTTGAGAAGAAGAATCACCAAAC
>JAOVVA010000027.1:9554804-9566209 GCA_028565275.1 Leiocassis micropogon | reverse complement strand
TTACGTTTTTGTATTGTGTTATATTTTTATACTAGTAAGTAGTTTTAAAATTTAATCTCCACTTTAATGAGCCAATGGATTATGATGTGGGATGTGGTGAGCTGCTGGATCCAGCCTCGCTGTCCCTGACCGTAATGTTAAAGCCGTCAGAGTCAGAGCGGAACTGGAACTTTCCTTCACGCCGAAGGCAGAATCTGTTCATTTGCAGCATTTTACAGCATTTAACTTTAAAGCTTTTTCTTCTTTTCGCATAACTTTCAGCTCCGCCTTTTCTTCTTCCTCCTTTTCATTCATGGAAATTATTATTAATTTGCTCAGAGAAAGGTGGGGTCGTTAAGAGTAGGAAGAAATAGTTAAAAGTCTAAAGCTAAAAATAAGTTGATCAGCTTTAATGTAATCAGTAATATAATTATTTCCGGTTGAAGTCCATGTACATGTCTGACTGTCTTTCTGTATGGCACAACTCTCTGCCTACAGAAATTTATTTATACAAATGAAAACAATTTTGTAAGGTTGAGTATCCTACTCCATGTTTACGTTATGTTATACGTCTTTCATCATCAGTGAAATACACTCCCTGTTCGTTAAATGGAGAGTGAATCATGGATGAGACATAAAAAAGTAGATTAAATAAAGAGTAAGTTTTGTCTTTAAAATGACTCCAGCACATTAAAATTCACTTGTATCACTTAGTGCTTTTATTTTACTAGTGAAAATATTAAGTAAAAAATTTAATTCAGCTTTTCTAATGAAATCTATTGGTGCAGGTGTTTGTTTGCGTTGAGCAAGTACCTTATTAGTACGATGTAGCTTATTTTAAAGTAGATTGTTAAATCCGCCACCTAAGTGTTTATAACATTGCTTTTTCTCACCATTTTGATTTCACTTATGGTGCAAGTTAAACTTCTCCAAATACTGCCAAAGTTTCTGTAAATTCTGTCCAGCGGTCAATCCCAAGATACATCCACAATTTGAAGCATGCATAGTACACTATAAAAACTTGCAGTTTATAATCTAATTTGCTCATAATATCACTTCTGCTCAACATTTTTTTATTTCATCCATGGCCCATGTAAACTTTAGGCAAATCCTGAAAGACTGGCAAAGTTTCATTAAATTCTGTTCAGCCAGTTTTGTGTGATGCTGTGACAAAAATCTGGGTGGACATACAGTACATACATACACCAATGTACAGACAAACCCTTTTTTTTATTTATATAGATTGTCATATTCACTTTTCCACACACCATTCCTGAAATAGGCTACAGCAACCCTGATCAGGATTAAATGAGGGGATCAGAGTCTGTTATGTTATACATATGTTGTACATCTGTTAGTGTACTGTGCATGTTCCTGTCAGATACTGTATATGCTCTTGAACACATTTAAGAATTGCAGATGTTTTATAGGTGTACTTAAAAGAGTTGAACACCCCTAGTTTAGAGGGACCGTTGTCCTGAATGCTCCACATTGCAGTTTTACAATAATTTAGAAAGTATACTCATTAAGGCTGTTTTGCATGATTCCTACATTTAGAGGTTTTAAATAGAATATCTTTCCCGTTTTATAAAAGTTACAGTTTGCCCTCTGTCAGCAGTTAAGTCGATTGATAGAGACAAACAAATGTTTTCTAACCATAGTGAATCTCTTAATGAGTCAGCATTTATCAATGCTGTGTGTTAGCTCTAAGTTTGACTAGACCAAGTATGCAGCAGCAGAATCCTGTGCTGTATCAATGAGAAATATCAGATTTCAGTCTTCACACATATGCATGCACCCAGAGTACTGTCACTTACAAAAGTAATAAGACCTCTAAACTTTACCCAAACTAAATACCTATAAAGTTACTTTAAACATTTTTTTTTTAAATTTAATCTACTTTACACCCATCTTGAAATGGGCTTGGATAAAGAGAAACAAATAAAACAAGGATATTTTCTGTTCATGTTTTGTTTACATTTGTCTTTGCCACTGCTATAATGAATGTATAGTAAAAGAAGCAAAACAATAACAGGACACACCTAAACACATATTTGTATCTTGTCACACAGTTGATGGTCACAGGCATGACTTAAGTGCAGATGTAGACATATAATGAATGTAAAACAAATAAAACAGTAACAATAACTGGAACAGGAACAGGAGTGAACACAACAGATGCAAGAAAAAAGGTGTTTCCAATTTGGGGACCACATCCTCTTAAAGGATGCTGTCTACGTGATCTTCATAGGCTTTATTTAATAAGTCACTTTTTATGCATATTTGCACAACCATTGTCACTTTCAAATTTTATATATATACTTTTTTTCTTCTATATTTCTATATTTTGTAATATTTTTATTATGCCCTTATTTGTACAGTTTATTTTACTAGTTACATTTATTTTCTTTCGTATTTCTTTTTATTCATATTTATTTCTTACGTATAAGTTTTTATTTTTTAAGGTCAATGGCGGTCGTATAAGCATTTCACTGCATATTGTACTGTGTATGACTGTGTATGTGACAAATAAAATTTGAATTTGAATTTGAATTTGTGGCCTTTGCTGACTGTGTAGACCATGAAGGCTGAACTGACATGATGCGTACTTTGAGTATTTTCTACTTACATCACTAGCTGTTTCACCGTTACTGTTACTGTATGTCAATGTGGCCTAAAATAAAGACAAACACAGTTTTAATTTTTAAGACAAAAAAATACAAAAAACATAATCACTGCTTTGGAAAAGGATCACCCTGTCCTAAAAAATGACTTGTAAACTAAGGTGAAGCCAATCACCTTCTCAGTGGCCCATAAACCTTTGCACATTTAGACCTTGCAATATTTGCCGTCTCTTCTTTGCAGAACTTCTCATATTAAGTTAAATTTCTCTGTCTTCATTTCAGGCTGCAAAGCTACAAAATGTGACTATTTTAAAGGGAATGATTCTTTTCTATGGAAATTGGCCTACTGCTGGTCAAAGAAGAAGAGGAGGAGGCCTGTTTGTTGGCAAGAGTTTAGGAGTGACGGTAGGGACTTTGAATGTTGGAATAATGACAGGAAAGGCAAAAAAGTTGGTTGACATGATGCAGAGAAGAAAGGTGGATATATTGTGTGTACAGGAGACCAGGTGGAAAGGTAGCAAGACTAGAAGCTTAGGAGCAGGGTTCAAATTGTTTTACCATGGGGTGAATAATAAAAGAAATGAAGTAGGAGTTATTCTGAAAGAGTAGTTTGTAAAGAGGAGATGTTCTAGAGGTGAAAATGGGATCAGATAGGGTGATGAGTCTGAAGCTGAAAATTGAAGGTGAGATGTGCAATGTTGTTAGTAGTTATGCCCCACAGGTAGGATGTGAGTTGGAAGAATAGAAATTCTGTTAAATGTGAGTTAAATGAAGTAATGTAGAGCATTCCCAGAGGTGAGAGAGTGGTAATTTGTGCAGATTTCAATGGACATGTTGGGGAAGGGAACAGAGGTGATGATAATCTGATGAGCCGGTCTTCAGGACAGGAACGCAGAAGGACATATGGTGGTAGACTTTGCAAAGAGGATGGAAATTTCTGAATCTGAATTTATATATAACATAAAAGAGCAAAGGCAGAAGCACTTAGATGGACTACATCTTGGCCAAACAAAGAGCATATGAGGACTTGTATGCTTCTGTAGTTTGGACAGTAAGAAAGGAGAGGTGGATTAGCGAGGCAAAGAGATGGAAAGAATGTGCAGCAGGTTAGAGTGATTAAAGATAGGGATGGAAATATTCTGACCCGTGCCAGGAGGGTGATAGGAAGATGGAAGGAGTACTTTGAAGAGTTGATGAATAAGGAAAATAAAAGAGAACAAAGAGTAGAAGAGGTGACTGTTGTGGAGCAGAAAATAGCAAAAAAAAGTGTGAGGTGAGGAGGGCGTTGAAGAGGATGAAGAGGGGCAGTTAGTCCTGATGACATATCCATGGAGTTATGGAAGTGCTTAGGAGAAGTGGAAGTAGAGTTTGACTAGGCTGTTTAATAAGATCTTGGAGAGTGAGAGGATCACGGAGGAATGGAGGAGAAGTGTATTGGTGCTGATCTTTAAGAACAAGGGAGATGTGCGCAGCTGTGGCATTTACAGAGGAATAAAGCAGATGAGCCATACAATTAAGCTTTGGGAAAAAGTAGTGGAAGCTAGGTTAAGGGTAGAGGTGAGCATTTGTGAGTAGCAATATGGTTTCATGCCGAGAAAGAGTACAACAAATGCAATATTTGCTTTGAGGATGCTGATGGGGAAGTACAGAGAAGGTAATAGGAAGTTGCATTGTGTCTTTGTAGATTTAGAGAAAGCGTATGACAGGGTGCCGAGAGAGGAGCTGTGGTGTTGTATGAGGAAGTCTGGAGTGGCAGAGAAGTATGTTAGAGTGGTGCAGGACATGTAGGAGAACTGTGAGAAAGTGGTGGGATGTGCTGTAGGTGTGACAGAAGAGTTTAAAGTGGAGGTAGGTCTGCATCAAGGATCGGCTCTAAGCCCCTTCTTGTTTGCTCTGGTGATGGACAGGATGACGGGTGAGATTAGACAGGAGTCTCCATGGACTATGATATTTGCAGATGACATTGTGCTTTGTAGCAAGAGCATAGAACAGATGGAGAAAAATCTACAGAGGTTGAGGTATGCTCTGCAAAGTAGAGGAATGAAGGTTAGCTGTAGCAAGACAAAATTCATGTGTGTGAATGAGAAGGACACAAGTGGAACGGTGAGGCTACAGGTAGTAGAGGTAAAGAAGGTGCAGGACTGTAAGTACCTAGGGTCAGTGGTCCAGAGCAACAGAGAGTGTGGAAAGGAGGTGAAGAGGCGTGTACAGGCAGGTTGGAACTGGTGGAGAAAAGTGTGTTATGTGATAAAAGAGTATCGGCAAGAATGAAAGGAATGGTGAAGACAGTGGTGAGACCAGTGATGCTATACAGCTTAGAGAAAGTGGCACTGAGGAAAAGACTTTTTATAATCCACTCTTTTTCAATAGCATCTATATCCCACTCTTGTTCAAAATGCAATAACATGCCAAACATAGAAGGCTTTAATATACAAGGTGCTGTCATGAACTTATTATGACTAGGAAAAAGTTATGTAATGAAAGCAAATGTTAGTCATGAGCTTAGTCCTTCTCTACATATCCTCCATCTAAGTCGACACACTTCTCCAAATGATGGATAAGCTGGTGGAGACCTTTCTTGAAGAAGCCTTCTTTTTGGCTCTCAGGGAAAGGTTTCACCTCGGTAATCACCTCGTCGTCATCACACACCTGCAAGGTCAGGGCAGTAGGGGGCATACAGCAGAATGTCATCCCTCAAATCACTCGCAAGTTTCACTGTTTCATGACTTGAATGGGCTGGAACAATGTCATGAAGAAAGCGAATTTTATTTTTTTCAACTGGGTGCGCCATTTTAGTCCTGACCCTCTAGCGGCATTGTGCGGAACTATAAGAAATTTTAAACAATAAGAAATGTCCATCAACTTACTCATTTTTAAAGACATAATTTGGGCAAATATTTTCTATTTTTTTCCATACAATAATACAAGTTTTATGATTGATCCTGGACTTAGAAGAGTAGAAAGATTAAAATAAACAGAATCAGGCAGATCAACAAGAAAATGCAACATGCTGTTCAGAATGGGCAGTTGGGAGGCGGCTATGCGGCTATGGCCACCCTCATGCACGTTTGCTTGGCGAAGCCGCCATGAGGGCAATCTGGGTTAAGCCCCCAGAAATCAGCATGTGACGTGCGATCACTAGGTAGCACCAGGTTGAGAGCACGTTGCTCTGGTAACAGGTTCAAAGACAAGTTCAAAGGTGGTATTATAAAAGATAAAGAAAAAATAAAAGGAATAACTCGCAAAAACGGAAAACCTCGTCCAAAGGAGTTGAGAGACAGTTTATATAAGTCTACAAAGCTCCACCCTGTCCCAAGGAGGAGCTTTGTGTTTTGTTTTCAGTTTTATTTCAGTTCCTTTTTAAGTTCTAATTAATAAACTTATGTTATCTCCAAACGGGAAGGTCTTCCCGACAGTGCACAATCACTCTTACACACTCATAATTCTCTTACTTTCATTATTTACATCTCATGACATCAATATATCATCATATTGTCTCTGATACTACTAAATAAATTCCCCACCCATGCCACAATAAATCTTTCCACATATTTTTATACAATTAGTCTTTGACTGATTTGAAATGTTATACAGTATGGTTTTAGATAGGGCCCATAGTTTACAGTTCACTAGCCACAGAACATTGTCATGTTCTAAATCATATGCACTAACACACCTGATAGAAAAATGTCAAGCTCATAGCATGTTAAAACATCTGCAGTGCAAGAGATTCACACTAATGCTTTGCATAAGTATTTCCCTCCCTTGATATTTGCCCATATTTTGTTGTGTTTAAAGCTGTAACTGAATTTCATTTGACTATGAAGGAGTGTATTAGTCATTAAAGAAATCACTGTATAAATATATCTATGTAGAAAAAGAAAATCTATTAATCAGTTATTTTATAATATAAATGTAATTAAGGTATAAAAAAAAGTAGTCAAATTGTTTTTTATGGTATGAATGTAAACTTTTAAACTGCTTTTACTTTGGACCTGACCACAGTATGCAAATATCAAGAAAGCAATCTAGAGGTCAGTGCAGTGCATGTAGTAATAACGATGTTGTCAAAGTGAAGTAAGATCATGTGACTCTGTTCACAGTGAGATGCTTTATAATGAGATCACAACTTGCAGATGTAATACTCTATAGCTGCCTCTTAGTGCTTTACAATTCACCCATATTGAGAGTGGCAAGGATTTATAAAAAGTAACTGTAAGTATATGAATTGAATGCTTCATATTTTACTTTAAACAATGTTCTTAGGCATATTGCTGTGTTGCTTAAACTAGGTATAGGTAAGTAGACAATGAATATATTTATCAGTGGTTTTAAGTAGTATAAAATCTCAACTTAAGAATTTTTTATTATTTTATACTATCAATATGCGTATATTTTAATGAAACCAAACGTCAATGTATCAATAACTAATTTACATACATCCTTATTAGTAATAATGGATTATGGAGATTTATCAACATTGGATCCCTTGTTTTCAGACTATGTAAGTAATTCTTTTAATCACAGTTATAGTTTTTTACTGTTTTGCATTTTATGCCATAATATGGATATCAGCATGACATGTATTGTGAAGGTTAACAAACAAATATTACTGAATAACGAGTGGTTTAATATTAAGATATGGTGGTTAAGGCAAAGATCTTTTCCTATTGCTGGTTTTGTTTTGTTTTGTTTTGTTTGTGTTCTTGTGTCTTTGTAAATACATATAGGCTTGTGTAATTATGTTTTGTTTCTTATAAATACATTTCTGACTGGGAGATCAAGTTACAACATTGTAACTATCATGAAAACATAGTTCTTTCTACTGTTAAGCAGATCTTTATCTTATGTTAGTATCTGTGTCAGTGCATGGAGTCACAAAAAGTGTATAAGCTGCTGGTTATGTCACTCTCCGGGGTCGTCTCAGAAAGAGGATGTGGTGCTTTAGTATGGTTTTGCCGCTTATGACATACAGCACCTGCAGCTGTGTTGAGCTCTTAAGAATGTTTTGGAAAGTTAGGGTACAGAGCTGCCTGGGTTTAATGCAAAACAACTCTTAGGGAGCGGTGTCTCTTGTTCTAATGCAGTGTGAGACAGGTGTTAGATACAAAACCCCAAAAGACAGAAAACAGAATGTTTAGAACATGAAAGGTAGCATGTGAAACTTTAAATGTGTGAGACACCGGAAAAAAAATAAGGTAGTGCAGAAGTGCTTCCAAATCCACATTATTATGAAAATTTACTAGGCATCATCTACATTAGTTCACCAAACATTACTTAGTGCCATTACTTCAAAGTTTTTCTTACACTGTTTTTTATTTAGCTCTGCCTGATATAAAGAGTTTTGTTTTGCAGTAATATGTCATCTTTTTATTTTCAGGAGAATATAACAGACAGTGAGGAAGACTATATACCACCAGACAGTGGTATTTGTGAAAAAAGTTGGGTTCGAGAGTTCCGTGGCTCATATGAACCCCCTCTTTACTGGATCATCTTTGCAGTGGGAGCTATAGGCAACTTACTTGTTGTGTGGATCTACACTACTGTACGAAACCGACTTAAAACCATGACTGATGTCTATTTGCTTAACCTGTCAATAGCTGATCTGCTCTTCTTGGGTACACTTCCATTCTGGGCCACTGATGCCACCCAGGGCTGGGTGTTTAGTAACAGTGTCTGCAAGGGAGTCCGTGCTGTCTACAAGATCAATTTCTTTGCTAGCATGCTGTTGCTTACTTGCATTGGCGTAGACCGTTATATAGCAATTGTCCACGTAACTCAGGCACACAACTTTAAAAACAGGAGGATGTTCTACAGCAAACTGGCCTGCCTCTTTGTGTGGCTATTCTCCTGTCTTTTGTCTCTCCCGGAGTTTATTTTCGCTAAGGTGACAACAAAACGGGAAAAGGAATCCTTCTGCAGTCTGGTTTATCCCTCTGAGGACAGAAACCTTACCAAAGTCCTGGTATTGTCTCTGCAGATCTCAGTAGGATTTTGCCTACCTCTATTGGTCATAGTGGCATGCTATTCTGTGATCATCCGCACCTTGATACAAGCTCGCACCTTTGAAAAACACAAAGCACTAAGGGTCATCTTTGTTGTGGTGGCAGCATTTGTCCTCTCTCAGTTGCCGTACAATGGGCATTTGGTTGTAGAGGCAACACAGGCTTATAATGTCACAATGACGGAGTGTGATGATGTAAAGACCTTCGATGTGGCTGGGCAGGTTGTGAAGAGTCTGGCTTACACACATTGTTGCCTAAATCCCATCCTGTATGCTTTCATCGGGGTGCGCTTTCGGAAGGATCTGCTCCAGCTGTGCCAGTGCTTGACCTCAAGGCATGTAGGCATCAACAAAGTGCAGTCAGTTCCCAAGAGGCCATCTGTCATGTCTGACACAGACACCACTCCAGCACTGTCTTTGTAGTCTTTTATTAACCAGTTACCCTTTTCCATTTAATTTCAGTTAAAAGCTTATCAAATCGTACACGATGTAAAAAATTATTCTGTAGCATCTTCTTTTCAGTCTCACTACTCAGATGTCACTGCTCTTTAAATAACATGTTAGCATCCTCAAAAAAAAATTAAATAAATAAAATGTCCTGCAAGAAATGGCCTTTTCATTTACAACCGTGGCTATTTTCACTGCTTGTTTAATACTACACATCACACTACTACTTCATGTGTAGTGTCCACTGATATGGAGCTTCTGAAATTAATTAGTGGCTCTTGGCATGATGACTGTAACCAATACACTTAATTATTTGCTCAATTTGCTTTGGTACAGGAAGAATTTAAGCTTTAGGAAAATATAAAAATCTTTTCTTAGAAATTGTAATTATGCTGCACATAATTTTCTTTTGTTTTGATTATTGCATTTAAAGTTGTCCTACACAATAAAAAAAACTGTATATTTTGTAAATACACTTTTATAAATGCTTATAATGTTTTGTATTTGTACCATTGAATAAAGTATATTTCAAAAAGTCAGTGAATTCTGACCAAGGGAATCATACTCCTTTATGGTGGCGTATTTTTTTATGTCTTGTTATCAGTCGATTCACTGTTAATGTTTGGTGAAAGGTATATTCTGCTGCTTAAAATAAATGTAACATACCCTGTCTATCCTGTGTAGTCTAGTAAGTATAAGTAAGCATGTCAACAGATATCTGTCTTACCATGCCATACATTTTATCAATAGGCCAACACATGGACTGAATTTAAAATTATGGTAGCGCTATATTATATAAGTAGCTTTATACACTATGAAGCTACTAAAACCTTTAAATATCCAAAAAAGGGGCAGTTTGGACAGTGAGATAATTAAAATTAAAATGCAATTAAAATTAATAAACCACCAAAGCTATAGTATATGCTCATCCTAATGTTGAGAATCATTTTATAGCTTAGTTAATTACATTCAGTTCAAATAATGCTACCATAATAAGGATATATTAAAGTATAGTAATATCATATTTCCTGTCTATGCTGCCTTCTTTTACATGCCCAGTTATTCACAGAAAAAGAACTCAGATTAATTTCACCTCTGACATAAAAAGCCACATGCTGTTTTTAACCCTGTTAACGTATTTTTTGTGGTTAGAGAGAAGCTTGTGAATGTGGTTTCTCTTCCACGCTGACATTGAGTTGACTGCCTGTCAGCTGAGTAAAACATTTACTTTCAAATGTAAGATTTGTGGTGGCACGTTGGTGCAGCAAGCATTTGTGGCCATAACTTAATGTAAACCAACGGTGCCGTTAATTTGTTCAGTATGCTGTGGTTGATAGAAATTCGGCAACAAATTAACATTAAAGAAAAATCTGGTGAGCAGCTTTATTAATAAATGAGGCCTGTTATAAGGCCAAAATAAATAGGTAGTCAAAATAATCACCACTAACAAGGAAAAATGTATGTAAAAAAGTATCTTTAATATCTAAAAAAACTTATATTATTAGCTGAGGACATTGCGTAATTATAAGTGTAAATATAATTACCTTCACTTTTCAACCATTGTAATATTGTTCATCAGAGTCCATGTTACAAACACACATGTGGTGAAATCTGCATACACTGATACACACAGCTAAACACAAATGACTGCAATTTCTAATACACAAGAGTGCTAACCTTATAAGTGTGTACATAAACAAACAAAATGGCTTTAGTTTGCTCATTATTTGAGTAAATAGAGTAAATAGTGTTATTATGTAGCAGAAATCTAAAACTGCACAGTAAGGTACATGGAATGTCACTGGCTTTAGATATTAGATAATTTATATTAGCAGAGACAATTTTATAATTTTTGTGAGTAACAACCTTGCATCGAGCTAAAAAAAATCAGACTGTAAAAAAAGGTTGATTTATTAAATATTTTACTTTCCTTCATGAGACTGAACTAATTTCACATATCTCTTCAGCTAACCCAGTGGTTCTCAAACATTTTCTGTCATTCCCCACTTAAGGCTCTCTTGGTACGGTCATATCATCGCATGGATTTTCATACCATTGTTATGCAGATGACACCCAACTTGTTCTCTCGTTTCCTCCCTCTGACACTCAGGTTTCCACCCGGATCTCAGCATGTCTGGCAGACATCTCATTCTGGATGGCTGCTAATCAGCTGAAGCTCAATCTTAGTAAAACTGAACCCTTGTGACTCATCCCCAGGTCAAGACCTTGTGATATCCCTGGACAACAACCAAATCACTCCTTCAGCCACTGCGCGCAATCTTGGGGTAACCGTGGACAATCATTTGTCATTTTCCCCACACATCGCTAACCTTACTCGCTCTTGTCGATTT
>JAOVVA010000027.1:9504847-9524916 GCA_028565275.1 Leiocassis micropogon | reverse complement strand
TTTTATAACTTTTCTTTAATGGAGATTTTTCTGGTCTGTCCATGATAAAAATGGATTATTAAACAGTTTTTAAAACTACACAATTGTCTTAAAAAATGCTTAAGGTTATTCAGTCAAATAAATGTCAAAATAAAAATATGCTACTGGACAGAGTTTTGTTGTACAAATGAAATTCAACTGAAAATGAGTTGAAAGCTAAAAACTAGGGAGGGCAAAGGCTATAACATGCTTTCCCCTAGACTTTTTAATGTGGTGCTCATGCATGGTTGAGAGACAGAAGGAAAGTGTGTTATCAATGTGCCTTTGCAGACATCAACGATTGGCTACCGTCACTGTGAGTCAATTGTGAGTGCTAGTATGACACCTCTCCCCGCAAGAGCACAGCCAATCTTTGAACTTAATAGCAGAAACGCTTTTCTGTTATAGGCCCCGGTTGTGGCCGATCAAGCTGAAAAACAACTGATTTCAGTCAAAAGACAATGGATTGGTAGTTCTTTAATTCATATACTCTCTGAATGATTACATGCAATCACCTCATACTGAAGTCAGTTTTACTTATAATTACAACATTTATACATTCTATTTAGAGGGATTAGGTTTTTTTTTTATATCCACACAATTTTTTTTACACTTTTTCATTTTACACCAGTTGGTTGGGGAGACTAGTGGGAGATTTTTATTAAAAAGAACTTATGATGATGGAACCACTAAACTAAACTGTCAGAACAATGAAGAAATTTTTATTCCATTTTTTTTTTAAAGGATGCACATTAGAATATTTTTTTCTGTGAAAGTAGAGCAAGTTTTTTGTGTCTGCCATGGACAGCTTCCCTCCATACCACCTGAGAACAACCTAATGCAATGTTCTGTCTTGCTGCACCCCTGGTATATGTTTTCTCCTGTTTAATATTCCATACATGCATTTCCTCTCATTTGTTTCTGTGGAATTGTGGCCATATCTATTTGCTCGAGAAAAAAATCCAATCACTGATGCCTTTGAGACAATGCTTAGTGCCATGTACACCAGCACAGATCAGTCACTATTACCACCTGCCCTGCTGTGTATGTGGCTCTTCTACTTTGCACCACTGAGGATGTCATGCTGTTACCTTGCTCTGGTTAAGATGTTACTTCTCCCATTGCTCTACCCCTGCATGCCTCCTTCTAGTTTCAGGTAGATTGTTACTTGGCCCACTGGTTTATGACCTCATTCTTTTTGTGCTTTCTCTCTCTCTCTCTCTCTCTCTCTCTCTCTCTCTCTCTTCTGTTAAGCTATTGAACTCATGAGATCCTGACTCCTAATGCTCTCTGGACCTGCCTGGTTCATCCTAGTGCCCCACTCTGCCTGCTGTGGATGGCTACAGAACTCTTTTGTACAATATCAGTTGGTAACCACAACAAATTGAATGTCATGCACAGCATTATAGATGGAATTTATTAATGTTTGCTCTAACCAGGATAATCCAAATGAGGATGGGTTTAACCCTTTTAAATCTGATTCTGTTCATGGTTTCTTCCTCATGTCATCTTAAAATGTTTTTCCTTACCATTGTCACCTCTGGCTTGCTCATTAGGGATACATTGATAAAGCTATAAATTTATAGATCTATGAATTCAAATTCTATACATTTAAAAAATTTCTGGCTAAAATGTTAATTTCTGTAGAGCTGCTTTAATTAAGTTTATTAAAGCAGGTATTGGGCTTTAATAGTGGTCATTGTGACAAAGCAGCAGCTTTATAGAATTAAAAAAAGTGATGAATTAACTAAAAATATGGAAATAAATTAGAAAATGTAAGGGAAAACGTTTAGACTATTACTATTAGTTTGTCATTGATGAGCAAGCCGATGGCAATGGTGAGAATGGTGGAATGAAAATGGGAAAGCTCACAGTGCAAGAGTATAGAACCCCGCCCCTTTTTTAAATGCCTTGCTGCTGGCAGTGGCAGTGAACTTGAAATGTGTTTTCAGCACGTGAGGAGCTGTGTTGTAAGCATAGCTGGTGTGTGGCCTGCTGGCAAATGGTATAAGTGGGAGTAAAGTTGAAGGTGTTTAATGATTCACAAAATCAACTAATTTTCTGACTAACATTCAAGAGAACTTACCACCATTAGATTTGCCAGTAGCTTTCCAGCATTACACTAAATATAGATATGTTGCTATCAAAGATTGTCTAATAAAAATGCAAACGCAGCAAAAAAAGATACATGTTTACATAGGAAATTCAAACTTGTAACTAGTGTACTTGTAAATGTTATGTTTTAATACTTTTTGGAAATAAATTGGCTCACATTTTAGTTTATAAAAGTGTACTTTTAATTATACTTTAGATGTAAAAGTCGTAAACTACACTATTTCACATTTAAGTTGAAATTTAACTTGTGGATTTTTAACATTTAATTTATAAGTAAACTTAACATCATACTTAAAGTTTATTAATGTATACTATATATATATATATATATGTGTGTGTGTGTGTGTGTGTGTGTGTGTGTGTGTGTGTATATATATAGTATAAGTATGATACTAGGTTTCTATTTAGGTATAATTTCTTATAGTTGAAATATACTTTCAATGTAATTGATGATTAACTAATATGAACATATTCAGGATGAGGAGCATATTTATGTTCTTTATAAATAAAAATTTTAAAACAAATATTGTAACAGGATATTATAACTCAAATCAAAATTGCATTCCAAAACAAAACATATAAAACACACAGTACACTCTGTTCTCCCTTAAAGACTTTGTTCCCTCTTATGTCTCATCTTTGTACAGTGCCTTACAAAAATCATACTCTCAAACTTTTTCACATTTTGTCACGTTACAACCACATTTATGTGTACAACCATATAAATGTATTTTATTGGGATTTTACATGATAGACCAACACAAAGTAACACATAATTGTGAAGTGGAAGGAAAATGATAAATGGTTTTAACAAACCATTAAAAAAAAAAAAAAATCTGATAACCCTGAGATGTTTTAATAATTTACTATTATTATTATTATTATTATTATTGTATTTATTTATATTATTGCTTATTCTCCAGTTGAAGATTGAAACACTTCTCCTATGTGAGTTTCACAGGTTTGTCCAGTGAGCACTATGCATGATAGGCACATCGCTTCATGCACTTCCCTTATTACCTTGAAGCACCCATTACTCTGGAACAGGGTAAATCTGAACTCATCAGACCGCAAGACCTTTTTTTATCTTCATTCAATCTTTATGCTCACAAGCAAATTCAAGCCTTTTTTCTGATTAATCTTACTAGTCTCTCTCATATAATGTACTGTACAGTGTGTTCCCCCTTTAGCCACTAAAAGAATTGTGCATACTGAATTGTTTGATCTGTACAGATTCTTATGGACCTTGAACATTATTAACAGAATAAACTCTTTCAGTTGCCTAATTTAGTTTTACTTTTTTTACACACTGTAGGAATTTCTTTTCACAGGTTCATTTCATAGCACATACTTTTTGTACTGCATTTGAACTTTTGAGGGCTGCCAAACAGTTATAAACACAGCCTCCTACTTGACAAGTTAAGAACATAGCCTCTGATTGGCCATCACATCAGATACAGGTGACAGACTCAGTGGCTGTTAACACCAATAACTAATGAAAAATGGACGAAGACATCATATTAATTTTTTACTTGCCTGATTGTGAGGCATTTCATAGTTTATTTGTCCTGGGCGAGCATCTAGGTTGCTATGACTAATTTGACCAAAGGGGATGAGGAACATCTACAGTATTGTGAGGTCAAATGTAATAATGACCTCCTAGGCCATAACACGAATCTGGCTGAGACAAGCACAATTTCAAAAATATATTTTTGCTACATACTATTACTTATCTTCAATATAATTTAAAACATGAGGATTTTAAAGTAGATTTATAATATTGGGGGAGGGGATATTAATGTTAAAATTATGGCCACCCACTTTTAGTGACTGAAACCTCTAGTTTAAAGTTGTGTGTTGCTCACACTTCTGTTTTGTACTAATTTTGTTCAAGGCAAAGTTTACTGTCTAGTTACTGTTATTTTACCTGTTTGTCTGTTAATGTTGTGTAATAAAGGGAAGTCTAAAAAAAACGGGAAGCTTGGTTCATACAGTAAAAACTAGTTTGCGCTATATAATCTAAAATGAAAACTCAGTGCATGCTTCATGGACAAACAAGGCAGATTGGCAGTGCCACAAATCTCCTTTATGCAGCCACATTTCTTCACCATTGAAAAATGTTCAGTAACAAATTAATGAATTTGGTGAAAAGGAAAGTTTTTTTTGTTGGTGTGAAAGGGGTGGATATTGCAGGAGTGTGTGTGAATAAGTGGGTGGGAGGAGGGAAGAGAGTGAGAAAAGAGTAATCCCTTTCTGGCTAAATGGTTGATCCTTCTTGTTCTTCATATCTCAAATGTCAGAAGTTAAATTAGCCTACTAGCCCTTGACAGCAGTTAACAACAGTTAAAAAGGGAAAAGAGGAAGCATAAAGGAGCTAGTGACTTTCAGCTTGAGATGACAGCCAGCTGCCTTTGAAGTGTTTAATTAGCCATCCCTTTGTACTGGCTAATGACCTTAATAGGCCACTTCTCACTGTGTTTAGTTAACTTGCATGTATACACACTAAGATTAATGGAATAAATCTTTAAGTGAATCAATAAAGCTACAAAACAAAAAAGTGTTTTATTTTTACATTAATGTTACCTTAAATTCCAGGCTAGTTGAACAGTTTTAGTAGAATAATACAGACATTAATCCTGTTCAATTTATGATTTTTTTGTTCATGACCTTGTAGCAATTTTGCACTTCTCAGAACACCCTAGACTTGGTCCTAAATAGTGCGGGGTAAAAAATGTGTAAATGATGATTAAAACACTGCTGCCAATGAAGATTTTAGGTTTAAGCCAAATAATTTTAAACCCAATTTTTTCCCCCAACTTTAGTCATAAAAATTTATAACATTACTGAAATTAAGGAATACATTTTTAGTACCAAAACATACTGGATTGATTTTAACTCTGAAATACATAAAGCATAAAGAAAAAGCTCCAAAATATTCTCTGAAAGTTCTTTTGCTCACAGAGATGAAAAATGTGCAAAGATCTGCTGTACATTGCTTTAGGGGCATAACTATATTCACATTTCTATATCACAAAAAAGCTTTCCTCTATTAAGGTGCCTTATCTGGGTCAGTTCAATAGCTGCTAACACCAATCATATCCCATTCTGCCCTCTGATCAAGGCCCTGGCTGACTCCTCTAACAGGTTCTGATGGCAGTGGAGCGATTCAAGTGATGGCAGAGAAAAGCCAAACTCTGAATAGGCCAAATGCACCATTGTCCACCATCGGAGAAGCACTTTTACACATCTTACACAATCATTCGCTCTTGATGTAACATGCATGACCTGTCGGGGTTGTTCTTAGAGAATGATGTGGAGGAATAGGAAGTGGGGGATGGAGGGAAGATGGTAGAGTCTTGCAGGGGTCTTAAGCCTTGTTAATGATGCTGATTTAAGTTGAACAGAAACAGAAGAAAGAACCGATGCCTTGGCTTTCGTATCAGCCAAACCCACAATCCCTTTTGCCAATGAAGATTATGAGTAAGAAGTCAGGGAAGGTCCCTGAGGAGGCCTAGCATGAGAATGATTTACAATAGTCCTGTGTTCCAAAACAGGGGGTAAGGATGTGGGTTTTCACCAACTATATAAATACATTTGGTTATTTTCCCATACATGTGTCATGGAATGTTTATGGAATACTTTTGGTCCTATGATAATCACCATGTACAGTGCTTTTATACTGACATATACTAATCTGACCAGTTAATGATAAAAACATGCTCACTGGCTACAAGCAGGTTTTCTTACTAACTTTCTGCCTAACTTATTAATACAAAGAAATTTAATTTTGTAAGACAAAACGCCTTGTTTGCTAAGTTTCACACTTTGCAAAAAACTTCATATGTGTCCAATAAAGCGCTAGATGCTGGGACATATTCTGACCTAACCATACCCTAAGTTCTACTCAACATTTTGATTACATTTATGGTGCAGGATTAACTTCAGGCAAAAACCTAGAGTAGGTACTGCAAAAGTTTCATTAAATTCTGTCTAGCCAGTTTTTTCGTGATGCTGCGACAAAATCTGGCTGGCAGACCTACATAAAGACATACAGACATAAAATTTTCTGAGACCGGTTTCGGGTTCTCCAATGTATGAAATGTAAAGATATAATTGCAAGATATCTTGAAAAAACTTGCAAGAGCAAGTTCTGACCAATGTACAGGGAAAACCTTTCTTTTATTTTTGTTTATGTAGATGCCTCAACATGGAGCAACAAAAAAAGCCTCCCTTCCCTCCTTACTTATGGTAGGGGGACTCTAGCATACTCCGGATTTCATAAGCACAGACATGGCCCCTATCACAGCACCTATCCTCAGGTCTGCCTTCAGGGGGTGTCTGACCACAATGTTATTTCTGTGGCTCTAGACTTTAAATCTCTTATCATCCGACCAATACATGAAATTGACAACTGGACAAAAATGATCAGCCCTGGCTTTAGACTTACAGTAGATTTCCCTAACATAACTTTCTTTAACACTGTGGAGGCATCGGTGGTATTAACGAATCGTTGAGAAATGCCTTTGACCATCATGCCCTTATGAAAAGCAAAGTTGTTTCTTTTTCTCCTTAAGCTCCCTTGTTTAAACACAAACTTCAGGATTGAAAGCGGCTGGCCATGTACTGGAATTTCTCTCTTAAAGCAGTTAGTGTCCCACCAGCCCTAAAAAGTGTACTGATAAACCCCATTTTAAAAGGCTAGCATGGACCCTAAAGTGCTGTAATAACTACAGGGTTATTTCCAATCTTCCTTTTCTTTCCATCATTCTGGAAAAAATAGTCACCTCCCAGCTTTTGGAACAGCTCAAGCTTAGCAACCTCTTTGAGAAGTTCCAGTCTGGTTTCCAACAAGCCTAAACCACTGAAAAAGCACAGCTGAATTGGGCTGCCTTTCACTTCTGATCCTCCTTGTTTTGACAGCTTAATTTGACTTGCAGCTTGCATTGTACTTCAGCATCTTCAAACGTTCTGTGGACTCTCTGGGGCTGCTTTAGGCTCCCTCCAATCATATTTGTCTGACAGATTGGAGTATGAATGGGATGTTTTAAGTTTTCTATGCTCCCTGGCCAGACAGCACACACACATCTCGCCGTCATTGGCTTCAGAGCAGTGTCCGCCTCATTGGCCTCCTATTTATAACGTCTGACAATGGCAAATCTTCAGATATCTTTCCCAGCACACATATGTCTGGCCTATGTCAACTCAATATATAAAGTTACATCAGCAAGATGTAGTATGAATAGCGTGTGCTACATCGCAACTTTATGTTTTTAGCTTTTAATAGAAAATGCCCACCAGACGATGTTTGGACCATAATTTTACGATAATACTATCCAAGTTAAAAAAAAAAATCACAACCAAAAATAGATTAGTAATTTTTTCCCATTTCACTGTAAACTTTTTGCATTTCTCATGGATCATCATTTCGTCGGTCAGTCCCAATTCCCATTGCGATGCTTATATAGGTATAAAAAACTTTACTGTCTGACCAAATGGCATCAAAAACACCATCACAAAAACACAATCACAAAAAGCAACACAGCAAAACATGGGGTTTGTTGCAACTGGGCAAGGTCCTTAACCTGATGCCCATATAATTGTCTCAAGGGATTAGCAAATTTTGGATTTTATGTGACAAATTGTCTTATTTTTGTGTGCTGTTCCATCGTCCCCAAGTGAACGTTCATTAGTGATTTTTTCCATTATTCTTTTTTACTCTTTAGTGGATAGGACCTTTAAATGAAATTACTAAAACTCTTGCTAGGAAATTGTGCATAAATGTTTGGATGCTCAGTCAAACACTTTTATTTGTTCCTTCTATACTCAGTCTGGAGTTCTTTGGACTTTGTGGTGTTGAGGCTTAAGTTACTGTAATTTTGTTATACCAAAGTGACAACCCTCAAAGGTTAAAGGTGTAGAGAGTATAGAGAAGGGGACTCAGTACATAAACCTGTGGTGACATTGCCCTCTGTATTAAGTATTTTATCCGGAGGCAGATGGAACATAACAGTCCAAGGTCACTCAAATTTAGATACCATTTTCTGCTAGATGATAGTATATAGGCAGTAGGCAGAGCTAAATTCTGTAAAGATGAGCCTGACATCGTGATGCTCAAGGGACCAGAGTCATGTGGAGAGATGTAGCTATTGTATGCGCCATACATCTATTTGCTCTTTATGCAAACTGATATGAGTCAAATGTTGGTTGAAAGACAGTTTATGATATGACTCTGGACCAGTTTCTCAAAACATTTCTAAATGACAGGACTGAGAGTCATTGGGCAGTAGCCATTCAGACTGTTTATTGGAATGGCAGGCTGGGACAGTAGACTGGGATAGGGACAGATTTAAAATCCTCGTGAAGATCCCAGCCAGCTGGTCTGCGCAGTCCTTCAGCACCCTGCTCAGATCTTGTCATCCAGGACTTTTGGTTAACATATAACCAAATACTTGACACAACTCTTTAGGGGTGCAGTGTAATCACTTTGTTCTAATAAAGTAGTCCTTCAGCTGATAAGAGGCTTCTTCAGGCCACATTTTTCATAGACTTTTTATGGTAATAGCTTTTTTCCCTTAAATGTTGGTGCCAGAAGCAGGGACATGTGGTCAGACTGGCCCAAGTGAGGTAATGATGTAACCCTGTAGCCATGTTTAACATTAGAATAAACCTTGTCCAATAAACCTAGCAAATCCTCTGGTAGCACATTTCATGTGTAGATAGAATTTATGGAGTACTAAATTATTTAACCAGCATGATTAAAATTACCCACTGTTATGTTCTGCTAGTTGATTATGACACTGTACACTAACATCAGATCAGAATAAACTCCTGCAAAAGATAAATGTGCCTCCATTGAACAATCAGATGAGCAATGTCTGTCTGTAATTGTTGTATCAGTTGTTATTTACATAGATGCACTAAGCCCCCGCCTTTACTCTTACCAGAGTCTCTGTTCCCATCCTGACGGTGCATTTTGTGGAATGCTAGCTCAATAGCTGTATCCAGAATAAATTAATGAAGCCAGGTTTCTGTAAGAATAGAGTTTAGCTGTTTTTTTTTTTGTTTTGTTTTTTACGTGATCTGAGGCCAGGGTTTTTCCAATGTAGGCACTTCTCTAGTAAACGGACGATCCCTGGGTACTTGGGTTCAACACTGGGAAGACAGTGAAGGAAATGGGGAGAGGTTGTGAGGGGGAAAGAAAAGAATAAAGAGGTAATGACAGTGGATTTGAGAGAAACTATATATGCTGAAAAATAGAGAGCATGGTAGGAAATCAGACAGACAGAAAGTGAGAAAGTGATAGGGAAAGAAAGATTGGACAGAGAAACAGAGAGCTAGTGAAACACTAAAGCCAGAACAGGGGCCTGTGATCATGGCTGCAGTGAGCACAATTACCTCCTTTTCAAATCCTTCAGTGACACTGCGGGAGGAAGGAGGACTTTGAAGCTTGAAAGGCAGGAGCTCGCTTTCAAGCCTCAAACGTGAGCAGGGAAGGCCTCTGAAATTTGTTCAGGCCTCCCTATCCACCATTAGCTTGTTTCTTCCTCTGGCCTCCAGGCATTTAAGCGCTTTTTGAAAAGATGTTAAGAAATTCAATCACCATAGAGAATGAGAGAGAGAGAGAGAGTGCTGACTACTTTCCCCCTCAATTTCTCTCTCAATTTTGCTTTATCTTTGCTTTCCACCCAGTCCACAGAGAGCAGTCCTGTAGTCTTTGTGCTTGTTGAGGACTGGGGGAAGTGGATGGGACACACAAACAGAGAGCAAATTAAGACAAAGAGAAATTTAGGAAAGAAAACAACTCAGCTAATGCAAATGGATATGTATATCTGACTTGTACAGTCACAGAATCAGAGCTCACTGTGCACCAACATCAGAGGCATTAAAATCGGTGGTGACACCAAAGATTATGTACTTATTTATTTGGTGCTATGTGGTTGTTTGACTTAGTGAGGGTGCTCAAAAATATAAGGTTTTTCATTAATGTGCCTATCACCACAAAATTAAATTCTTCAACACCCCGACACATACACACATGCGTACACCAAGCACTGCATGACAGTTACAATGTCTTTTTTTTTGTTGTAAATGCAAGGTGGTATATTCAGCTCATAGTACAGTATATAAGCAAGGTTTATAAGCTTGCCTACATAAACACTCCACTGAATTTAAAATTTCACATTCATGCCCCAAACAACGGAAAAAGTAGACAACAGGCACAGGCTTGTACACATCATCCTCAGATTCTACATAAAACATACATGTTGCAAGACCAATCAACAGTATTTTGACCCATAGACATAATGTAAGTACAGCACACAGACAGCGATAAGGAATTAAAATTTGTGCCTCTACTACCAAATAGAGTTAAACATAATGTACTTGTGATAAGACATCTTTGTAAAAAAATAAAAAAAAAACATGCATGTGCCAGATCCATTATGATATAGCTATTGTTGAGTTAGTACAAGGTTACAGGATAATAGGACATGAACGGTCAAAGGTTTAATGTGTGCTGCTCTCATTGCTGGCTCTATGTTTTGAATCTAAGAAAATATATTTTGTTTAATTGATGTATTTTTGCTAATTATGAAAGATTTTATTTGCACATAATTTTAAAAAATGTTTCAATGAAAAATGTTTAAAATGTGCTATAGCTTTGATTAAGATGCAAAATATTTAGAGATAAACAACAGAGCTCAATAATGTATTATTTTAATATGCTGCAATTTGATGTATTTATGGACATGAAGAAACAAATATTTAAGGACAAAATTTTAAAATCAAGAATGTGAATGAGTATTGTAAGTACATTTGCAAAACTCATCAAGCACCATGATGAAACTGGCTTTCATGAAGACCTTCCCGGGAAAGAAGACCAAACATACCTCTGCTGCAAGTTTAATTAGAGCTACCAGCCTTAGAAATCACCAATTAACTACACCTCAGCTTAGAGCCGTTATGAAGGCTTTACAGAGCATAAGTAACAGACACATATATCAACTGTTCAAAGGAAGTTATTGCATATTTTGCAAATGTCTACATTTAATGTAGGGCTCATTCTATAATTAGGGGTATAATTGTATTTATCAATTTTACTACTACTTACTTAAAGCAATGATGAGTTTTATATCGGACCTTATTTCTCCTTCATTTAATCCAAAAAGTCAATAGATCATCATTTATTTTGCAAAAAAAAAAAAAAGCATATAATTTTCATAAATGTTTGTTCAAAATAATGATTAAAATATAAGAAACGTGTTTCAAAAACAATTTTGCTCATTCATTTAAATTATATCATCCACTCCGTGAAATCTCCATCAACTGTGTTACCCATTGGAAAATTCCCTATTAATAAGCAATGGTTTGCTCCAAAGTCACAAGTCCAACATCATGTGATCTCACTTCCTTTTTAGGAGGGAGATTTGAAGACAGTGTGGTAAGTTTCTACTCCTCTTTAACATTTTATCAATATTGTGTGTACATAGAGAGGATTATTTAATCGTCAACTGCGTTATTGACATGTTCTTGTAAACTTGATTTAGATGTTATAGTTACCAATATGCTGTGGAAGTGCATAAAAAACATGAGTTGATAAAGGTTATGTGGCGAATGGTTTGAGGTCTGCAGTTCGCATTATGCTTAAAATGGCTGAAATATCAACTGTGTTACCTATCAACTGTTAATAAACACAGTTACCAATGTTGGCAGTTCATTATCATAATTTATCCTCACATTGAGTGCTGTTAATAAAAGACATCTATAAACAATTGTTACTAAACAGAAATTACACAGTGATTAAATAGGAATTGCCTAAAAACATGCTTTGCATTAGAAAGGATAAAGTCAGCTGATTTACATTATATATCACAATGATTTCATGGACTACTCCTTTAGAGTAATTTGTGTTTTTCAGCCCCCTAAAATATAGAAATGGGTTTATCTGCTGCTGAGAAGCCAGTACAGGGCTCTGTGTGGTGCTGATCCTGAGAGAAGGGCTGCATATTTACAGAAACACAGAAAGAAGTGGTATGAAAGTAAAAAGCAAGGGAAGATTTGAGTGAGAAGGTGAAGAGAATGAAATTATCATATTGGAGAAGAGCCCAACGCCAGAGTAGAGAGAAAGAAAGTGATAGAGAACCAAGTTACTCCACCCCAGAGTGCTGAAGTTGATCCACAACCTCAGATTTTAAGGCGCAGATTTATTGAACAAAACATAGGCCTAACAATAGATCTTATTATGAAATAACAAACGACAAATAAACTAGAGTAACAGAATGTCATACTTACTCTGCAGTAAGCACAGGACACATGATCAGTTAAATAATGATTTATGTGTCATTTCAATCAGACACACATCTACACTAAAGAGACACTACACTGTTTCTTGGTTTTTTAAATCTATAAATTTCCTATGTTTAAGTTTCAAAAAATTGTTGACCGTTGTAATGTTTTTAAATCTTCTCATTTGAATTCATCAGCTTAATGGCATAACACAAAGTGTTTATCTTACAGAAGTGTTTCTGTCCTGTCAAATGTGTTACTCTCATCAACTGTGTTAATTTGCCTGTCAACTGTTACGTGTGATTTTTGTGTTATAAATCTTTTAATTGTTGGCTAAAATGTAACAAAAAAGATGCGGGGTATGTCTGGAGAGGGAAGTCATACCTAAGCATGATGAATAACCATAAATTCAGCATTTTGTGGATTTATGTTGAAAAAAATATTCATCTGTCATGATAGCATCCCACAAAATGTCCATTACAAGGTTTAAAATTCATATTTTCAAATCAGTTAGACAGAAAATCAGGGCTCAGTGGCTCAGTGGTAGGTGTTTCGCCTGCCATGCAGAAGGCCTGGGTTCGATTCCCAGCCAGTGCCCAAACCCCCGCCACTGGATGCAGTGCCGGTCCCAAGCCCGGATAAAATGGGAGGGTTGCGTCGGGAAGGGCATCCGGCGTAAAACCTGTGCCAAGTTGTAGTGCGGACTGGGTATTCCGCTAACAACAAAGTTAGACAGAAAATCTCAAAACCAATGGAGAATAGACAAAAAAAAATTTTTTTTACAAATGTTTTACCAAACGTGTAGCACATGTTTTATCTACTGTAAGGAAAATTTGTCCATACCACAGTTGACAAAATAATTAATCAAATTAATAAAATATATTTTTTTTCAATAAAATATTTAAAAAGTCACTAGAGCTTAAGCTTGGCAGTTAATGATTTTAGCACATTAGGGTGTATATTACAGAAACATCTAGCTTATTTATCAAAATAAATAAATAAAATGATTTATTCACTTTTTTGTTGATATGAAATGTTCCCATAATTAATGTATAGAATGAGCCATTAAAAGGAAATAAAAATCAGTAAAAACGATGGAATTAGAAGGTGTGTCCAAACTTTTGATTGGTAATGTGTACATAAAGCTAAATTACTTCTTTCATCACATTTTATGGAGTTTTATTACATGGACTGAAACAGCTGCTCTGGTCATCCATGGCCAGTTGTGCATCTTTACTTTATTATTCCATTTATAAAAAGCAAATAAAAGGTGTAGTTTTGTTATCACACTTAAACGTGTAAATCTGGTTTATTGGTATGAGCGTAAGTATAGTGTGTACCTCTCTAAAGCAATCAACTTTAACTTCTGACTGGTGCATTCCAATCAGGCAACAACCTCACAGTAAGATAAGCAAGGCACCAAAATGATGTACACCTCTCCTGAAGTTGTAGTAAAACAATGGCGCAACAATGGTTTCAGTAATGCCACACCTTTTTAATAGAATACTTTTCCTGTAGTTACTAAATAATACTTTTTACTGAATAACAGTCTATGAGATATATGAATATCTATAATAAAACTGACATTAAAGGGGTCATATTTACTATTTATGTATCTACGGTCACGAAACAATTGATTTGGAAAACCTGTGAACCTACTCATTCAAGCAGCAGTGCAAGAAATAAAATCATGCAAAGATCAGCTAGCAGTTTTGGAGAATGTTCAAATCAACCATGAGAATGGGGAAAATTGTGATCTCATTGGTTTTGACCACTTGATGATTTTCGGTATCTGAAGGGTTGGTTTACGTATTTCTATAACTGCTGATTTCCTGGGGTTTTTGTGCACAATTGACTCTAGAATTTACTCAGAATCATGCTATAAAGAAAGAAAAATTTGTGAATAGCAGTTCTGTGGATGAAAATGCCTCTTTAATGAGAGAGGTCAACTGAGGATGACCAGACTGGAAAAAATGACAGAAGGGCTACTGTAACTCTTTTGATAACCACTTTTTTACAATTGTGGTTAGCAGAAAAATATCTTCAATTCAGATGGGCCCACTTCTGTCAGCCAAGATCAGAAAGCAGAGGCTACAGTTTGTCCAGGCTCACCCAAGCTGGACAGTGCTTTCACCCAGAACTGGAAAAATGTAGCTTGGTGTGTTAAATCAGTGTCTGTTGAGGCACTCAGACGCTAAGGTCAAAATTTGATTCCAACAGCATGAATAAATCATCCCAAACTGCCTTATGTTAACAGTCCAATCTGGTGGAGGTGGTGTAATAGTGTGGGGAATGTTTTCATGGCCTGTTAACACCATTCAATTATAGCTTGAATGCCACAGGCTATTTGAATATTGTCCCTGACCATGTGACCACAAGTTTTCAATCAGACACTGACCACAAAGCAGATGGCATGTCAAAATGTTTTTATTGACATGATCATCGGTTGCTTCAGGTACCTTCCCAGTCAGAAAATCTAAACCAAGTGGACTTTTAAATTTGTGGGTGAACAGGATTAGCAGCATGATAATGGGATGGGAGTCATGTTGACATGGAATAGAATCTCAAAGTAATCTCCTCATTGTGAAATCCATAAAACAATTTTTATTATAGAATTTGTTGGTTTTTTTTTTAGATCAATGGGATACCCTAAAAAGTATTAGTACAGTGTTCCGAATAAAATGCTCACTGAGTGTATCTGAAAGAAATACACTCTCAGTTGGCAACTAGCTCTTAATTGAGTGTTTATTATACTGCAATAGCTGTGGTATCATAATTATATTTTTGGAGCAGTCACTGCAGGCTTGGGACCAGTGCTCTCTGGAGGCATAAGATAATAGGACTTGGGCAAGCTGCTTTAGGTTAATTGGCAAAAACAATATTGAAGTCAGAAATCAATAGCCCCCTTTTCATGTATAAATAAATAGGCCAAATATTAATATGAATTTTTGTGCTTTTTTTGTCAATGATTGCATAATAATTTTATAATGTATATATATATATATATTTACTTTTTACATTAGTTATGCCTAGAAGTTGTATGTGCTCTGCTTTTTTTATTATTATTTAAATAAAAATCATAACCCCTGTATGTCTACAAATAGGCAGTCACTCCTGGGATATGCTTTTAGAAAACTTCTAAAACATCCATTTAGAAATGTCTGGATGTGTGTTGTAGAGGGTAAGAATAGATGCTTTTTAAATTCCATTTTGAGAGTATTAGAGTTTAGGGGAGCAGGCCTATTAATCCAGCTTTAGCTGTGTAAGTGCCATTATTCTCATAATAAGATCACTGAGTGTGCAATATAGGATTAAATACTTAAAACATAACTGACAATGGAATTACATATATACACTCACCATACACTTTGTTAGTAACACCTGTAAAACTGCACTTTAATACAATTATCCAATCAGCCAGTGATGTGACGGCAGTTATGGTTATTCTGATGCAGAGCTTTAATACTGTAAGCAAGTGAGGCTGTGTGTGGAAAATCCTTGTTGATTAGGGAGGTCAGAGGAAAGCAGGTAGATTGGGTAAAGCTTATATACTCTTGGTAAAATACCATCGTGATCAGTACAGCATGACTTTATCCTGGATTCCCTAACTCATCTGTTCTGCATTTTTTTCTTCACACTATTATGTCCCATGTTATGCCCCAGACAATGGTAGCAAAGAATGGGTCACTGGAAAGCTTTACTTTGGTGCAATGCAAGTAGACATTTAGAGTTGCCAGGAATACCATTTTCACGCTACGGGTCAGATTTAACTTGTTCCATTGCTGATTGCACTAGGTCTGGAAGGCCAAAAGTGACAACACCAAGACAATTCAGACTAATTCCATGGTGTCATTTGAGAAATAATACATAAAATGCTGCCACTATTGCTGCTGGTATTCTAGGGTTACACATCTCATTTTGGTTTCACATAGACCTCATAGTTGTCTTGGGGAAACAAATACACTTTTGAGAGCTCTTTTCCATTTTTTTTCCTCTGGAAAACAAGGACTACAATAGCAGAAAACCACATCAGGTTCCACTCTTGTCAGTCATAAACAGACCTGGTGATTTTCCTCTCTAATATTTAATCGCCCAGTTTCTTTGAGTGTATACCCATATTATTCCCAGATTCCTTACTTGTTCTGATTGCACTATTATGAAATTAAACTTTTTATGTACTTCAAAATCTTGTTTTTTTATTTGAGCAATATATGGTTTGACCTTGGACTAAATTTGCTTGGATGCTCTCTAGTGAGAGGATTGAATTTTCTGTCAATTAACTGTCTTTAATTTTCTCTATTTATAAACAATCCTTAGTGTAGAATGGTGTTTAGAGGTGAGAACACTTTGCTGCCTCATTGTGTGTCTTTCGTTCTTGCCATAATGTGAACACACACTTTGTATAAAGATAATTCATACAAATTGTATGATGTGCATGTGAATTATTGTTTCTGTTAAAGTGAACAGCGAGTGTATATTAGGGATGTAACCAACACAACTACATTATTTACATTTCATTTACACTACATGTAATTATGTGTGGTGTCACATCTCCATGATTTAGGGTTCAAATCCTGCCATCTGGGTTTGCTCATGGCCCTGCAATGGACTGGAACCCCATCCATGGTGTATCCAGCCTTGTCTTGGATCCAGGGATGGGCTCCAGGCCTCCCAACACCCTGTACAGAATAAGCAGTATAGAGAATGAATGAATGTTGCAATAGCACATACAGTATTCTATCAAATGATATCATGTTCGTTTTCTTCAGACTGTTAATTGTTGTGATCTCATTATGGATTCCGTCATGTTCAAAAGTTAGTACCCCCTATTTTAAATCTATGTGTTTTTTGGTCATAATGGGTCATAGTATTAGTAAAATACAACCAGTGCCATGTTTGGTAAAAACCTAACAGCATTTCAGCAGAAACACTTCATTCAGACTGTCAAGCATGGCGGTGGATGGGTGATGATTTGGGCATGTTTTGCAGCCACAACCAGGGCACCTTGCTACAATCAGATAATTTTTATTATGGTTTACACAAAAAAAAAAATCATGGAATTAAAAGAGGGGGTACTAACTTTTAAACATGACTGTATTTTTTACTGGATAATATGATCTAAATTGTGTACTATTTATAATTCATAGTATTTGCTGACGAAATAGTCTTATATTACTTATATTGGCTCAGTTTTATTTTATTTTATATAACTGATTATAAATAAATTAATTAACTAATTTAACAGAATGCATGTGCATTATTTTCTCCAACTCTATCTTGTAAGTGAATAAACGTGTGGATGTCTAGATACAGGTAAAATAAAATATTTAATTATTTATTGAAAACCTGCTTATTCGCTACTTAACAATCTGAATTACTAAGATCAGAAAATAATTACTTTGAATTTAATTAATTATTTTAATTTGTGTGTTCAACATAACCCAAGTACTATGGTAACTAAAGACGATGAGATGTACTGAAAGTGGTTTAAAGTAAGACAAAACATAATAAAGCAAATGTGAATGAAAATCAAAGCCTATGTAAAGTTGTGTTTTGCTTGTATATGCATATGTGGGGAAACTAGTAAAACCAGCTTTACCATGGTAGCATATTATTAAATATGTTGCTCCATGCGATCATTTAAATACATTTTTTCATAAGATTTAGTAAATCATATATATTTCCAGGCTCAGCAAATATTATTCCAATTGCAGAGTTAATTGGTTTGCATTGACCGTGTACTTTATTTTGTAGAATTATTGCGATTTAAGAAATATGTGTCTGTAAATACATCAGCTGAAATGTCCCTTGCATAATGCATTGTTGCATACCTCAAGTTCCCTTTATTTCACTCTTCCTACAAATGCACTGTTTCAGTGTCTATGTAAATGAGCTCCTGCCGAGCCACACCCCACAGAGAATGGTACTGCTTGGTGCTGAGCAACAAGTTGAGGGAGGGTAACTCGTAATGTGTGGTAAGAACAGGGGAAACATCTAATTGGTTTGCCTAAGCCCTGGGCAATACACAAGAGGAAAAAGGACAAAAAGCAAGGAATGTTTTTTTCTCATGTTTTTATTTGCATTTGCACACTGGAAAGGTCTGAAAATGACTAAATAGTAAATTTTTACATAAAATGTCCCATTTAAACTAAGCTTTCAAAAGAAATGTTATTTAGCTCATAGACTATAAAAGACACAATCCTTTATAGTTATGTATTACAAGTCCTAGTCTCTCCAAACTAAAGAAAAAAGTGGAGTGATGGAGAGAGTTATAGAGGGAGGGAGGGAGCTTTTTGGGTGTTGATACTACCCATGAGGACATTTAATGGGCAGTTTGGAATGCAGGGAAAAATCTCAGCTGCTCCCTCAATGGTATTTTAAAAAGTGAGAGAGCTTAGAAAGAGTAAGAGAGAGAGAGAGATTGTGGGAAATTCTCATATCACTGCTTCTGGGATATTTGCTTGTTTTATTTCTCAGGCTAGAGAGAGAGAGAGACCAATTGTGCACATGGTGCAATATCTTATGGATACATGTGTCATATGGCACATAGCTTACAAATTTAAACAAAAAACAAAAGCTCTGACTATAATATAAGTTTTGTCATTTGCTGGTTCTCCATTTTACTAGGAACAGCTGTACAATGACTCATTTATGGATGCAACTTCACCAAAATACATAAAAGTTTGCAGATATATAGACATTCAGCTATAGTTCATTTCAAACATCAGAACTGAAAAAACCTTTGTGACTTTAAACATGGAATGGGTGTTGACATCAGATGGGATGGGTTAGGAATTTCTGAAAAAGCTCCTGGGATTGCTGGGATCTCCTGGGACATCTCCACAGCAGGTTTAAGAGGTGACAGTTAAACAATATTAATGTTATCAAGTACATAACATTAATGCTTGCAGATACTCCTGAACTCTTGATGGAAACCATGTGACTGAGACTAAAATCTTACTTTTTCTTACATAACTTTGACCTTTTTTCAAAATGTAAATAATACAATGCATTTTTTTTCTTTTTTACTCCTAATAGATAATGAGAGCTCTAGTTCTCCCTATCAGCGGGGGAGGCACAGTGTGATTAGCGGACAGCCACCAGTTCCAGGCCACAGCTCAAGTGATGAGCCATCCACCTCCACAGATGAGCAAACTTTGCTAGTGAAGAAGGAGCTGCATACCTCCATGCCCTACCTTCCTGAGCACACACTCCCTTACCGGGGTACACTGTTTGCAATGGAACCCCGAAATGGCTACCTGGACCCTCACTATAGTAAGTGACATTATAGTAGTGTAGAATTTAAGCATGTGCTGCCAACACTATACTACAGTATCAATAATACTTTTGACATTGACTACACTAAAGGTGACAGTATTATATCATAAAATACAATATCCTAAAATCTCTATAATGGTACAGTGGAACCTCGGATTACAAGTAACGCGGTTTACGAGTGTTCCGCAAGACGAGCAAAGATTTTTAATTAATTTTGACTTGAAAAACGAGCATTGTCTTGGTTTACTAGCACAGAGTATCTTGTATCACGCATGCGCTTCTTGTTTTGACGCCGAACGTCACGTGATCACAACTGAGCCAACGGTTTTTCTCTCTCTTGCGCTGCGGAATTGTAGGTAATCGTCTCCCCTGCT
>JAOVVA010000027.1:9477961-9496663 GCA_028565275.1 Leiocassis micropogon | reverse complement strand
AATTAGCCTAACCTGCATATCTTTGGACTGTGGGAGGAAACCAGAGTACCCGGAGGAAACACACCAAGCACGGGGAGGACATGCAAACTCCATGCACACAGAGACGGGAATCGAGCCTGGCCGGGAATCAAACCCAGACACTGGAGGTGCAAGGCGACAGTGCTAACTACTACACCACCGTGCTGCATTATCACAATATCTTATTAATTAAAATTGAATAATTAAATAGGTAAAAGGTAAAAGTGACGGTAGAGAGACTAAAAGAAGGAGAAAACAAGGAAAATGGGCATGAGTGAAAAATTAACTGAGACAGAGTGAGACAGATGGCTTGGGCTAGGTAAGGGTCTTAATTTGCCCTGAGGTGTTGACCCCTGTCTGCTTTGCTGACCTGGCTGTAATTAAACTGATTGCTTTGATACTGAGTCACACCTCTTTCTCTCTCTCTCTCTCTCTCTCTCTCTAAATCAATATACACTGCCTGACCAAAAAAGTCTCACACTTTACTATTTTGATGGCCTGAGTATAGCTTTGATTACTGCATGTATTTGCTGTGGCATTGTTTTGAAAAACTTGTGCAATGTTATAACATTTATTTTTGGCTAAACATGCATTAATTTGGGCTGAGATCATCTCCATAGAAGGCTGAGAACTTCTCCATAAATTCTTCTCTTCATTTTATTGCCACATAGCTTTTCTAAGTCTACATTAGATGATAACACTGCCGTCAGAAGCGTGTACCAAGCTTGTGGCTTGTGGCCACAATGGTTTCATTGCTTTATGTGCTTAAATTTCTACTCTGGTGCCCCATAACCTGTAATATAGCAGGCTAAAACTGGACTCATTTTCCATTGCTCCCAAATCTTTATGCTTCCTTTATGTATCATAACATTTTTTTTTCCCTAATTAGCTTCACTAACATGATTTTCTTATGGCCACACAAGTGTTTAATCCCAATCCTGTCACTTCTTGTCTTACTCAGTGTGAAAATGCTATTACGTTCACTTTTAAACATGGTTATAATTTCTACTGTATTTTTCATCAAGCATGTACAGTAAGTAATCTCTGATCAGGCCTATGCATGTTTTTTATTCTATTTTTATACCATGTTTAAAAGGGTATAAAGTTTTTTTCTACTAAATTGATGATTCACTACTATCCTTCAAATCCAAGTAATTTCAGCAACCGCTTTCTGACATGGTTGTTAAAAAAAAGAATAAACTGCTCTAAGTGAGAGACCAGTGTAGGTGTATGTACAGTAACAGCTGAAGCCTGGATTCTGAGCAAACAGTGTTTACAAGTGTTTACAGTCACTGCTGCCTAGAATTATGTTGTAAAACCAAACAATATTAAATAACCTCACTTCACCACTTAAATATCTCTTTTTCTCTTTCTTAGCTTAAGATTGTACTTAAGTCTCTCTCACCTACACACAAGAGAGAGAGCCTAGACTGTTGCTGATGTAGAACAGGAATGCAGACCATTTACCTAATTGCTGAAAGCTGAGATAAAACCTACTGAATATTTAAGTACATTCTGAGAAGACAGCTGGTTGTTCCAAATCTCTTCTATTTGAGAATGATGTAGGCTATTCTGGTGCTGAAATGTTCTTGTATCCTTCCCAAGATCCGTGTCAAAGGTAAAAGATTATTCTTAAATAAAAGAAACCTTAAGTTAAACTTAATTTCAACAACAATCACCCCCAATTCTGCCTCTGTTGCAGTAGAAAACTGGGGTGCAACGATGGCACAATATTCCCACAATGAACCGGCTGTGTTAATGGGGCAACAGTGTTTTGTCTGGGGATGAAACTTTGTGTAGTGAGTATAGGAGAGTTAGTCATGACATATGTGCTAAATTCTTTCCAAACCTCTTGCAGGTGTTTGCCACTGCTCTAAGCAGGCAGAAATAAAAACAGCAAGACTCAGAGCATGACTCTGAGAAGTTAATTTGCTTCTTTAACAAGCAAAGCCAGAGCATGCCATCCCCTCTGGAGGAAGCTTAGCTAGATGCTAGATCAAACTCTTTTTTTTCCCCTTCCCTTTCTTTTGTTCTCTTGTTTTTTTTTCTTTTTTTCTTTTATTTTCACCCCCTCCCTCCTTTCTAGTTTCTGCACTGTTACTGTGTATCTCTAGTGGCTTGAGCTATCTAGCTCACTAACAGATCACATTTACAAGACACAAGATACAACATAGACAGCATGAGAGCTGGACAAACTGCAGGCCACTGCACTGCACACTTAATACTTAGTTTTAGCTATACATATCTGAGAGTTTTACATGGGATAGATAAGGAACAGAAGAAGAAGTTCGTAAGGATGCATAAATAAATTTTAAAAAGAAGAATGAGAGGAGTGTCATGAAAATAAGTGGTTTTGAATTAACTGATTATTAGATAAGGAAAAAGAAAAAATATGCTCAATGACATGTAAGAAATAAAATGCAGGAAGTTATAAGAGTCTGTATTCAAATGTTAAGACACATACCAGTGAAGGCATGAAAGCTTGTTTTTTTATTTCAATCGTCACATATCAAAACACAAAGACAAAAGAGCTTATTTAGGTCTATACAGATTATCTTGATCTTATTGAGTTTGACTGTCTCAAGGCTCATCTCTGGAAATAACCGCTGCACTCTTGCAGCTTCAGCAGTGCTGCAACTGAGTGAATGTCATGTGAAATAAGACTAGAAATGTCCCTAATGAGGCCTGAGGATTGAGGGAAAGGAGGCGTAGTGAGAGGAGACCATAAACATATTGCTTATTGTGAGAGTAGAGCAAGTATTGAACAATAGGTTTGTTCAAAATGTTCATGTCATGTGTTCCAAACATAGCACACACCATCAAGGGTAGAGGACATTGTTGCCATTTTGTTCCCATGGGATACTGTGAACAAGCAGGAATTTGGTTACAAATTATCATAACAAATGATCACTAGATTAAGTCAAATTTATTTGAATTGAATAAGTCAACTTTATTTGAATTATGACAATATGGCTGACCAATCCTGAGTATACCCGATCCTCCAGTGATGGGGCACACCAAAATTTTTCAATCCTGGCTCCAGGATTGTTTAGAGTTTCAAATATGCCGCTGCTGCTGCCGATGATTGGCTACAATGCCTTCGATTCCAGCTTGCTGGAATGCGATGGCCACGTTGTCTCTTTCGCTTTTAATTGCCACTACTGAACTGTGACCAGATTTCTGGCTTTCAACGAGGACATGCTGCCTTTGAGTTGCAATGGCAGCCTCCGTTTCATGCCCACCTCACCAGCTTGCCATGGCCTCAATCTCAGTCTTTTCTATCTTGGTCTGCCGCCGAAGCCACAGGAGTGCGACAGCCATGTCAGCTTCTTTGCTTCAGATTATGGATATGCCTCCGCCGCTGACAAGGACTGTCTATTACATCTTAGATGCTGGCCATGTCAGCTCTCCACCATACTTTAGCCTGCCGCCACTGGCAACAAGAAGTGATCCACACCTTGGCACACAGCGTGGACATGCTACTGATGAGCTACTGACTGCCACCACCCATGCCCACCTTCCTAGCCTGCCACTGTCACTGCTCACCAGCTTCATGCCTTCACTTTTTTCACATCATGTTTTATTTCTCTTTGCCATCATTTCCCCATCCTTCACCTAAACCTCCCTTTCATTATTTAATAAAAAAACTTTTTCAATGTTCAACGTAAGAACTCCCCTCATATTGTGTGTCTGTGGTGCTCATCTAATATATACAGTGTATTTCCAAAAGTATTCAGTCACCTTCCTTGAACAAACATATTTCATATGCCTGCATATGAAATTGATTAGCATCCAATTCCTAATCCACAAGATTTAATATGATTTTGGCCCAAACTTTGGCTTGCAGTGTCCGCTCTAGTTCATTCCAAATGTGTTGTATTGGGTTTAGTCAAGTTCTTCAGCACCAATATAGCTCATTTATGTCTTTATAAACCTTGCTTTGTGCTCTGGTGTGCAGTCATGTTTGAACTAACTGTTTCCACAAAGTTGGGAGTATAATATTGTCCAAAATGTCTTTGTATGCTGAAGCATTAAGAGTTCTTTTCACTGGAAGTAAGGGGCTGAGCCCAACTCCTTGAAACAACCCCACAATAGTTCCAACATACCTGTGCTCTAGTGCACAAAGTCTATAAAGACATGAACAAGCGAGTTTGACGTGGAAGTACTTGACTTGACCACAACCCGATACAACACCTTTGGAATGAATTAGCGCCAAGCCAGGCCTTCTCGTCCAACATCAGTGTCTGACCTTACAAATGCGCTTCTGGAAGAATGGTCAAAAATATCCATAAACATGACTGTTCGAACATGACTGCGCGCTCCTAAACCTTGTGGAAAGCCTTCACAGAAGAAATAAAGCTGTTATAGCTACAAAGGGTGGGCCAACATCATATTAAACTCTATAGACTAAGAATTGGAAATACTGTATAAAAAATATGCATGTGAAGGCAGGCAAGCAAGTACTTTTGGCAATATAGTGTATATATACAGTACAGTACAAACATATATGGAAACCATGCCATAAAAGGGTTGTTATGATTAAATCACAAGTATTTCCTCCTCTTTCTGTGACTTTTTATTGTTTGAAAATGTCCTAAAAAAGGAACAGAACACCAGCATACTGAGTACATATTGCTGGTGAGTACATACTCAGTATGTACAGTAATCAGTTTGTATGGCATACACTACCTTCACAGAACAGTGAAGTTTATTATTATGACAGCAAGTGATCATTAAAAAATTTAAAACGATGCTCAAAAAACACATCTGGGTGTTAAGGTCAGGTGTCCAAAATCTTACTAGCCCATGTAGCATTTGGCCACATACTGCATAACTAAAGCATTAAGCCCTGTGTTAAATGGGTGCATGAACCAATTTACCCAAAGGTATAATGCCTGTCAGATATTCACAAAAGGATATTTGGCTGAAGTTTGCAGACTTCAGTGTTAAGTGTTTGTTTGTGAAGTTGAATGTGTGGTACTATGAGATTTACTATGAATTGGACTCTGATTCTTGTTTACTCCTTCAGCCCCAGCTCAGTTCTTCCCTGCGTTTCACCCTCCTGTACCCATTGATGACCGACACACACAAGGACGTTACATCTATGAGCCCTCTCCACTGCCACCGCTTCATGTGTGAGTAACAATAAAACACACACACACAAACACATCAACACTATATAATCTACTAAAAGCCCTTATGGAAGCCAGTTGGTCTAAATGTGATGTTTTGTGCATGGGTTCTAATAACTTTTGCACTCCTAGCCAGTCTTTTTGTTCACTATAAGATCATCTTGCCAGCTCATTGACTCTCTGCACTGCTAAGTGTCAGCACTTGCACTTTAATGGCTTTAACTCACCTGACAAATAATAAAACTTATAAACACTGTGAAATGCAATTCGATTTTAAGGACATGTTATAGTCAGAATGTTTTTAAGTACTAGTTCAGTCTTTAGGGTTGATGCAGCATTTCTCAGTTTTCACAAAACCATATTTAATATCTTTCCAAGCACTACTTCTGCATCTCTATCATAGTAATTGTCAGCCATAGTAACATATGCTTTACGTGTGAACATACTTTTCATCTGTGCTGCGTGAAATGTAATAAAATAAAATATATCATAATTGGAAATAAACTTTTAAGAAAATATACAATGCAGCACTTTACGATCCAAAATATAATAGACAGATTAGCAGATTATTTGAAATGTGGTTTGGTTTATTTTAAACGAACTCTGGTGCAGGTGCTTTGTTAGTGCGGGCCACTTTAACAAGTGTGACTCAGCACTTCTGTGTGCACCAAGCAAGTGAACCAAGATCGCTTGAAAATGTGGGTCTCGGTCCGCTTCAAAACTAACTCTGGTGCACAGAGCTGGCAACTTTTCAGAATAGTTTAGAGAGAGATTCTGAAAATAAGAGCATTGGAGAGGAAAAGCAAGGGAAAAAAGACACCAAATATAAGATGGGATTGTGCTGCATGTATTATTATGGAACTCTCTGTTCCTGTCTCTTGTGCACACGTAATTCTCTCTTACTCACCTTTGAGTGTTCTTATGAATATAAAAAGTGCTACATGATTAAACCTAATGCAAATATTCTAATGTCACTGAACATACTGACATACAGTATGTTACTATCATCACTCACTCTTTTAATGCTATTTAACTGATGTGCAACTTTGCTGCAGTCTATAAATGCATTTAAATGTGATTTATTATATTACTGTTTTGTTCTATTATGACTGTTCCAAATATTATCCTTTCCTTTGCGTTTGATTGATGCTTTCATCCAGCCGTAAATGGACGTTAATTTCAACTGGATTACAGAAATATAATTTCTTTTCACATGGAGAGAAAAAAGCCTCGGAGCATCATGCAGGTCCGCTCCAGCCAGAATACATCTGTTTACTGAGGGCAAGTGGTTTGACTTTAAAACAAAAGCCATTTATAGCTGACTTATCAGAAAGAGGCTGGAGCTCAATGATTTTGTTTGCGTCTAACACAGACAATTTTTTTTATATAAATGTGTGAGAAATTGGAAGTGGCGTGAGCATATGTGAAGATTACATGTGAGTGATTACATGAGTCTCATCCTCAATGCGTGAAAGTCGCCGGCTCTGCTAGTGCAATTAAAATGTACTGTAAATGAACAACGGACCAAAAATATGTAAATGAATCAAGCCTGCTTTGTTGGCATTAGCTGATAATGATAATACTAGTAATGCCTGATAATGCGTGAGAACTTTCACTGGTCGATTCTGTATCTGTGACATTCGATGTAGAGGCAGTTTTTGGATGGGTAGGGATTGATAAAAAGTCCTAGATACATCATGTGTGTTAGTTAGCAAGGTACTGGACAAGTTTAGAAAAAAAAGGAAAAAATTAAACACTGTCAAATTAAAAGTTAAATTTAATGACCATCCAAGCAAAACCACCATGGACAGTGCAAGAGAGCACAGGAATGCACGAGATAGCCCTATGGGGCTGCAATCAATGACAAGAGTGTTTGTAAAACCATAATATTTCGTAATGAAACGTCATATATGTTTGAGCGCTCTCATTTATGAACGCAACACTAATGCACTATCGTGCACTTGTATGGTCTCATTCCAGCTCTCTTCATGAATAACTAAGATTGAATAGTAGCTGAGGGACGATCACAACCAAGATTCTCAATCATTTCCCCAAGCACCATAAAGAGGTGTTGAAACAGAATATGGCCATGGGACCAAAGAATTCTCTGAGTCTGTCAGGAGAGCAGCATTGTGATATAAGTCTGCCAGTGAACATGCTCTTCTGCTTGGCAAAAGCTCCCGGGTGAAGAGTGTTGGACATAATAGACAGAACTTTGTTCAAGGTCCTCTTTTCCAGAATTAGTACAGCCCTGTGGAGGTCCCATGCTGCTGACCATGATCTCAGAGGTGCAGTCTCTGATCCTGACATACTGTGGTCTCCCAGTGACGAAATCTGTAATTCAGTTTACCAAGTATGACTCCACCTGCCCATCAGTTAGCTTGACTCAAAGTAGTAGAGGCTAGATGGTGTTTAAAGCCCTGAAGAAATCAAAGAACATGATCCTCATAGCACCCTTTCCTTTGTCAAAGTGGGGTTAGGTTTGATAGAGCAGGTACAATATAAGCATTGTCATCACCCACCTTTTCCTAGTAGGCAAACTACAGGGGATCCAGTTCATGATAGACCTGAGGTCTGTGGAGTTTGAGAATGAGTTGAACAAAGGTCTCCATGATGTAGGTAGTCTGTTTTGAAATCATTGAACTCTTTAGGTCAGCTTTTGTTAGGTAATGTTTTCCAGAGATCAGGTAGAAAATGTCCTGAAGGGGTTCACCTAGTTCTTCAGGCTCTCAGCATTATTGGACAGACCTTATCCAGGTCAGCTGCTTAGCTGGGGCAGAGACTGCACAGTCCTTTCATAACCTAATTAACTGATCAGCAGTAATTGTGAGGGAAGGGGGCATGGTGCATCATGTGAGGGACAGACACTGTGATTGATGAGGAGGAGAGGTGAGATAGGGACAAATCTTGCGGTAGAACTGGTTTAACTCATTACCCCTCACAACATCACATCAACTATTACATTACTGTCCTTCTTCTTAGAGCCTGTGATGACTTTCATACCATTCCAGATCTCTGTCATGTTATTCTCCTGCAGTTTTTTTCTCCACTTTTCACTTGACTCCTTGGCCTGCCTCAGATTGAAGTTCACTTTAGGTCATTCATGTTAGGTTGTATTTGCCTAATACTATGATCAGATGATTTATATTTTTCAGTGTTTAGTTGTGTCACTGCATGCAGGAATATGTGGTGTGTACTAAGAGTTGTACTAAGAGCCATTCCTCCCTGATTTAAGATGCTTCTTTGAGGTGAGATTGTCTTGATGGTAACAAAAATCGAAGAACAGAGCACATGCTTGTCACCATACCAACATGGGTCACAAAACACACAAATAAGCAATGGCAGTGTAGTATGATTCCTCTTACTATACTGATTCAATACTGTCAGAATACAGAACAATCATCTTACTACAATAACTTTTCAGGAAAATGTTACCAAACACGACAAAGCCATTGTGGCTATCATGATCCAGAAGCTGTGGCGACAAGCCCGAATCCCAGGCATCGTAGCCATTTCCTTCTGCGTCTGTGGTGTTTCCGGGGTTTTTTTTTTTTTTTGGCGACTAAATTGCAATGACTGGCCAGAAAACTAAAGCGAAAGTGCAGAGGGGTATCCTCCAGTGGTTGACCCTTTGGCATCCCGCACACATTCAAAGTCCAAGAGGTGCATAACTCTTTCTCCTGACTTCTGAACCCCCGACAATGCCCAATGTAAATGATGATCTTCCGCCAGCCTTGCCAGGTTTAGCGGCCCCGCCCCTTCACTCAGCTGCTAGAGGGAAGGCCATGTACCAAATGAGTTCCCTGAAGTGAGAGCGGAGCAAAAAAAGATTTGGGTGCACGTCCGTCACTGGAGAATCCATGACACCGTGAACCAGTGAGAAACAGACACCTGATTCTTCCTGTGATGACAGATGATCAGGCTACTGTTTCAGAAATACCATGATATTAGGAAATGATACTATGATTAGTATACTGGTGATCCTGAACGCTAAGTGGTTGGAACAGACGAGAGGGATAATAAGGTTGCTGTTGAGGTTGTTACAAAAACAAATAATTAGATTTAATTTAACATGAATATAATTAAATTTAACATGAATAAATGAGGTGTGGCTCAAGACTTTTTCAAGTTACTGTAAGTATTCGGGCCAAGTATGACAAAGACTTGTGTGTACTATAGTCATTTCTAAAAAGTTAATCTAATTGTTTCTATATTAGCTTTCAGATTCATTATTTTACTGTACATCTGTGTATTTTTTTTCTGTGCTCAGTTGAACAGATAGATAAGGGGGATCAACAGATGTATGGGCTACAAAATATTTGGGGCAGCAACTTGCTCCATATTTAATATTCCTTATCATTATATTTTCTTCTTCTATCTATCTATTTCTCCCTCCCTCCCCAACCAATATTCTACAGTCATATCTCTCCAATGCAGTAATGCTGTTAAGAGTAATGAATTTTTTATGTCATCTCCACACTCTTACCCCATGGGCTAAAGAGCAGTGTAAAAAGAAACACAGCCAGAAAAAAATAGTGAGAGAAAGAAAGGAACTAGGGACATGATTGATGTCCTGTGTTGGCACAAACAAAATGGCAAATATAATTTAGCATTTAACTTATGTGGAGATAATGGCCTACACACAACTCAAACAAGACTCAGGCACACAATTTGCTGTGGTTTATCAAGCAGTAGGAATGATGAAAGAGTCACAGAACAGGTAAGAGAGGGGGAGGAATTGCTGGAGATGGTGACTTAAATTGAAGGTGAAGTTGTGTACCTTTCTTACGTTATCTACTGTGCACGGTTGACTTGCCCCACCTGTATTTAAGTGCTCAGGCGGTATCTGCTTAACAGTGTATGAGATATACATCAGCCTATTTTCATAAGGAGAAAATGAATATGGCAGAGAATAATGATCAGATCGTTTATTGTTAATATTATGTGTTGACATGGTGCATATTTCTCAAGTAAATGGGTGAATATAGTTACTGTAACACTGAAAAGACGGAACGATAATATCAAGTTCTTATGCTTAAATATTGTTATTTAGCATTTTGTGCACACATTTCAAAGCATTATATTAAAAATAGTTACTTATGGAACCCTAAAAGGTTCTTTGCCGTGTTCTTTTGGTGGAAGAAAAAGTCTGGTAAGCTCTGGTAAACTACCTTTTTTCTGTGTGAAAGGCTGGTTAGCTCAGCTAGTTAGAGCATGGTACTAATTACGCCAAGGTTGTGTGTTCGATCTCTGTATGGGCCAATAAAGCTATTTGCAGTTACTAATCGGAAGATCAGTGGTTTAAGCCCCAGCTCCACTAAGTTGCCCTTAACCCTGTCTGCTCCAGGGTTGTATAATGGCTGACCCTGTGCTCTGTTACCTGCCTACTAACAAAGCTGGGATATGTAAATAATAAAGAATTTCTCTGTGCAGCAATGTGTATGTGTCAAATAAAGGATGGACTGAACTGAACTGAAAGGGAAAGAGTACACGAAGTGGAGGATCAGCTGAGATTGAGTTACCTCAGTACCTTTGAATCACATTAAAAATATTAAACATTTTGCAATGTGCAATTGATAGCAGTATTCTTATTATAGCTTTAAGAGATGCAGTAAAATGCATGCTTTTAGATAAATGCTGCTTTCTGTATTATGATTGGTTAAAAGAATTAATTTTCATCTCTGATTGGCTAGAACATGATATAAGCAGTGATTTGAGGAGATAGTGAGCTGTAAGCAAAGCACAGCATTTGGTGAGGGCTGTAAATGTTAGGAAAAGCGCATCAACTCTCAGTTCATCCATCCTTGTTTGTGGAGTCTTCTTAGTGCCTTTACAGCACGGTTTCTGTGTGACAGGGGGTATTATGAGCATGGTGGTCTTTGCGCTTTACTTTTCTTTGCTTAGGAAATTTCCTTTCCCAGGCAATGTCTGCATTAAAATATCCAGCAGGTTGCCATAAATGCTGTCTTGCCAGAGGCCTGTACAAAGCATGTAAGCTTTTGTTACATTTTTAAAAGAGGACCATATGTGGAAGAAAATCAAGCTATTTTGAAGCTGAGGTAAGAAGTAACCTTGATCAGAGAAATTGCACAACCATTGGGCATATCCAGTACAATAATTTGAAAGCCATTGGATACAACCTGCTGGACCATTTTAGGGCAGTGGTGGCTCAAATGGTTAAAGCTGTGGGTTACTGATTGGAAGGTTGGGGGTTTGAGCCCCAGCACCACCAAGTTGGCACTGTTGAGCCCTTGAGCAAGGCCCCTGTGCTGTAAGGTACATGTGACAAATAATTAAATCTTTTTAAATAAAGAAACCACTGTAACAACCAGACATCAAACAGCTTGGCCAAGGAAACAACAACAGTTGATGACAGAAATAATAAGAAATATGTGAAGAAAAACTCAAAAATAAAATCCAGTGTCATCACCAACAACCTCCACAGGGAGGTTTCTTAGATTTTCCTAAGATAAATGAAGATTAATCCAAGGGACAGAAAGGCAAAAGGGTCAAGAAAGAGAGCATCTGCTCATGAACTAAAAATACAAGGTCATTGTTCAACAATGGTGGAGGTAATGTCATTGCTTAGGCATGCATGGGCACTTCTGGAATTAATTCGGAACATTACAGAATCATTGTCTCTGCCAATTTACAAAGAAATGCATTCAATCAAATTGACTAGAACTTCATCACGCAGCAAAGCAATGACCCAAAACACACTGCCAGCACAACAAATAACTTATTCCGGGGTGAACAAAATAAAAACAAAATAGATGCTTGTTGACTTCAGAAGAGCACAGAACAACTAGGCTCCACTGAACATCGACAGCTTTTTCATGGAGATCAACAAGGGCACCAGGTTTCTTGTTCATCTGCCGTGGAACCTTCATTGGTCCATCAACAGCAGGTTTATAGCAAAAAAAGACCAATGGTGTCTTTAAGAGAAAAGCTGATCTATCACCTTCTAGCCTTACCATTTCTACAGAGGGACTATAGAGGCTGTGGATGTGCATGGACACCACTAACGCATATACTTCATGCTTCAGACATATGGAAAAATGGTACCAAAGCAAATACTGCAGCCACAAAATGTTCTTCAGGAAGCATGGAGAAAAATTCCCCAAGACTACATAAAAAATACAAGAATGTCCAGCTCTCTGGAAACCGAAAAAAATGAAGAAATGAAGGATAGCTGATGGTGTGACTCGAGGAGTCAAGTTGTGGTTTCTTTCACCTTCTCTCTGCAGTTCTTGATTATCTTCTACTGCTGCACAGGACATCGGAGAGACAGGGCATAGGAGGTCCATCTTCATCTAATGTTAGAGAAGAAAAGGAGTCTGGGTCTAGGAAGGATGATAGGGTAAAGAAGAACAGAGGAAGGGGACATAGACTGGATGTTTGTTTGGGTAGAAGAGAAATTTTGATGGTTGGCTTAAGGCAGGATATGAGGGGGAAAGTGGGATTGCAGTGATATCTGTGGCTGAGGACGGGCACACAAAACCATGTCTAGGTGTTTAATGTTAGTGAGAAGGGGTTAAGTAGAGGGAGGAGGAAAGAGGATTTAAGCTTGTCAGAGGGGGGGTTAGTGTCTCCAAGAACAGTGAGTGGAGTGTTAGAAAGGAAAAAAGACTAAGGGCGTTTTTACATTAGGAACGATTGATTTGTACCATGCTCAGGAATGAAGGGGGTACGGTCGTAATGTTATGGCTGATCAGTGCTTAAGAAAAAAAAATATGATGAGTAAAACTGTAAAAGAGTGTAATTATTTTACTGGCTCACACTCATTGCATTTTTTCACAAAAGCACTTTATTTAGTCCTGTTTTGTAAGCCTTTTTAGTTATATATAGTCTGGTGTAATTTTATGTTGTTTTATGCATCACATTGGACCTGGGTAACATAGTTTCATTTCCGTGTATACTGTACATGGTTGAAATAAAAGGCACTTAAATTTAATTGACTTGCTATACATTTGATTACCTAAATTGGATGGTTTGCCACTAAATGTGTCAAGTTTTCAGTTGTCTTCAGTGTCTAGCAAATGCAAAAAGGAATAGCATACATGTTCTAAAACAATAAAAGTTACTTTTCTAACACATAAGCTGACTCACAACAAACTGACCATCAAATGTTTTCCGGCCTCTGATCCTCGTAAAAGGGAAAAGATAGAAAAAAAGTTTGTTTGAAATTGTGATCTGGCTGACGCTTATATATATTTTTTGGTGTATCTATTCCAAGTTGACAGGAATGGAGCTATAACAGGAGAAAAAATTGTATTACAGTCTGTCAAATAGCATGTCAGACACTTGCTGTGAACCTTAGACCTTTATTGACATTTTGTCATTCTAATTTCATTATTGATGGAGGTCATAAAAATAATGCATGGAGATAGGAATTCAGGTGATCTAACAGTTGTGTTTCTGTTGGACCTAACCTGAGTTATCCAGTGCTGTTTTTTAAGCTATATGTTTGTGTGCACCTCTGTGTGTTTGTGTGTGTGTGTGTGTGTGTATGTGTATGTGTGTGCATGCGTGTGCGTCTGTGTTCAGAGGTGCATTTGGGATTGATGGAGCCTGGGGAGTAGAGGTTAAGGAAGAAAAATTGAATTGTTTTAACACAAGTTCTCCTAGGTGAACAGAATTAATCGTTAATAGTGCTCTTAAATATATGCGTAAGTACAGGCAGGATATTATTGCAGTATTTCCCCATGCTGCCTCTCATTACAGCCTGTAATTACAGCTGCTTTTACCTTGCAGCTGTGCTATTAATCTAACCGGCATGCCTTGAGCTGTGAGTGGGTATCAACGGCTACAAAAACACCACCCCCCAAACCCCTCCACTCAAAAAAAACCCTCCCAATGGTTATAACCATCTCATTTTCCTTGCCCTCTGCTGATTTGCACAGCCGCATATTATTATTTTGGAAGGCTTTAATTGAAACATGTTTATTTATTACCCCTGGTTTGAGTAGAGGCCGCTAGCATAGTGCCTAACCGCCGCTAACAGCCCTGATATGAGCGCAAAGAATTAAATTAAAAGCTCATAAAATGAAATATGCTCTATATTAGCTATTTGACACTTAATTTGCCTCCGAATGAGCAGAGGAAATCACAAATTAACTGTCCTTTGTGTTCTTTCTCCCACTTTTTTTTTTCCTGGCAGTGCTATTAGGCCAAAAGAAAGTACAATTACGAAAAAGAATAATTCATTCAGAAGAGAGCTCTGGTGTGCTATTCAATACTAAAGAGTTACAGAAAAAACAAATAGCAGGAAATTCACCTGTGTGGGTACAGTACACAAAGACAAACATACAAAGTGGTTTGCTTTAACCACGTTAAAGGTGTGCAAGTTGATAAGAAAAAGAAAATAATAAAGGGTAACAGTTCAAAATGACCTGTCACACATGGCACATTGTTTTATGCATGCCACCTATAAAACTACTGATGTATTAGTACTTGCTCTAATGCAACACACTTAGATTGTGAATTATTTAAAAAGCTTTTACTAAGCGAGTTAAACATATTATCATAAACATACTAGTGCATAGTGCATGTTTTACTCTAGCAGTGAGATTGAAACACTATTAAAGTTTACACATATACACTCTGATCAAAAGTCATGGGTAAGAGGTAAAAGGCAGGGTTAACAGGTAAGAGGTTTGACCAGCTCATACACAACAGCCACTGACATCAACAACTTCCACAGGGCAGGGGAGAAGTTATTATAATCCACAATTCAAAGGATTTGAGAGCAGAAATATAGAGGCGATATCACAAGATATAAATCACTCATCAGCTGTAACAATCAGATGGCCAGATTGAACCTTTACCTAAAAGATGGGAAAGCCAAAGTGGACAAATAAATTTTCTGCGTATGATCGATAAAGCATGGTGAAGGTAGTGTCATGGCATGGCCTTGCATGGTTGTTGTAGGAATAGACTGAGGAATCTGTATTAATGATATAAATCACAATAATTGTAGTAAATAAATTCAGAATTTAGAATCATTTGTGCAATTTACAGAGAAATGCATCTAATGTAATTAAGAGGAACTTCATGCAGCAACATGATGGCTCAAAACATACATTGACACAACAAAGGACATTATCAGAGGGGAAAAGGGGAAGGTTTAACCCTTTGAAATACCTGGAAATTAAAGACTTTGTTGTTTTTTTACTTTCAAGATTTTTTCATTGCTGTCATTTTTATGTTGCAAATCATCGCTGGTGAAGTTACCATATATGGTAGCCTCCATTTAGGGTAATGATCTTTCTGAAAAGTATATACTTTGGTTAGGGCTATGACATAGTTTTGATGCGCTAATCCAATATCATTTCCCGATTAACCTCACTGATAAGCTGTTTAGTCCAACTCCCTCTCTTCGCACTTTCACTATTGATAATTGCCGTGAGATCTTGCATCATTCATGCTTATTTGGGATGCTTTTCTGACCACATTTCCTTTTCAAAGATCATAGTTCACCCTTATCTTTCCAGGTTCTAATAATGCATTTTATAGTTCTTAACCCAATTTTAGTAGTTTCTGCAATCTCAGTTTCTTTTCTTGATGCAGCACAATAATCTGACCCTTCTGAAACAGAGTACCATTTTTGCCACAGCCACAGGATATGTTATCTGATATGGTTGTTTGGGTAATGAGAAGCTGCACTGCATCAGTTAGGGTTAAAAAACGTGTTGTTAGCTTAACCATATTAATCACTGCAGTAAATATCCAATAGGAGGCTCTTAATAGGAGGCTTTTTTTTTTTGCCTGGCAATGTATATGTTGTTATATATGTCTATTATGTCTGTATTATTATGTACAAATCCATTGACTATTTCCAAACATTCCTTGTAAAAGTAATAGATAAATAACATTACAGAAGAATATTTGCATGGCTTTAAAGAAGGAAGGTTTAGAAGAAGAAGAAAAAAAAGACAGAAAAATAGAAAAGAGCAAGTGTGACAAAGTTACCAGAAGAACTTATTCTCCAGCATGCTCAGTATTATTTCTCCAAACGTCTATAAACTTACATATATTATTTATTTAAACATATTTATCTAAACATAACAATGTACACAAAATACAGAAATATATTTCTTTCACAAATATATGCAACGACAGTTGCAAAAATATTGTTGGTGGAAAAAAATTTTGATGGAGAAGTTAGCATCAAAAAACAGCCCAAATTCGAACTGGCACAACAGGTTTCTTAATTAATGAATCATTAATATAAAAATCTGCTATTTTGATGGTCGTAGGCTTAAACTGTATCTAAAATGATCAAACTAATCAGCCAAAAGCCTGCTTCTATTATCAAAATTATTTAAAATATTGTAAAGCAGTCAAATATATACAGAGTGACCCAGTATATACACACTTCAAGAGTTGTTATCTATGCCCTTTTTTTAAAACTTGAATTATGACTACTTGACTGTTCATCAGACCACATAACCTGTTGTCCATTGGTCCAAAGTCCTATGATACATAGCAAATGTTAGTGTTTTTTCTTTCTGATAAGTCTCACGAAGAAGTTGTTTTCTTATGGCCACACAGCTGTTTAATCCCAATCCAGTGAGTTTTATACTGTTTTTTGTTTGTTTGTTTGTTTGTTTTTTTACATAATATGCTACTTTCTTTTCTGGCCTTCTTTTGTTAGATTTATTTATTTCAATTCTTTATTCTGAAGATTTTGATGGTAATTAGGTTGTTCTCATTGTCTAGCAAATAAATATAATGGAAAGGATTGAAAGGATAGAAAAAATCAAATAAAATAATTAAATATAGCAGCTTGAATCTTGTTAGTAGGCACCTATTTACCCTTCTCCTCTGTGATAAACAACTGTCGTTCTCTCTTAATCCCTCGTTCTTGCACTGTGATGCGAGGACAGCCGGTCAGGCAGTGGCTGGCCTCATGATTAATGATGTTTATAGTTGACGGAAAGCTTCCTTATTTATCTGTATTGCTGCTCACCAGATACCATCAGTCACCTGAATGAAAAATATTCACTCATACCAATTTTGCAGTATAATTGAGTGGAGTCACTTCCCCTCTGTCGTCTTTTCTCCGTTTCCCCTTCTCCTTCTTCTCTCGCTCTTTCTGAGCTATCTGGCAGTCTTATCATTGCCACAGTAATTTTTGTGCTGCCTTGTTTGATATGGGGAGGTTGGCTTTAGTCACATTTGACATTAAGCTGCTTCAATTTTTGCACAAAAAGAGAGATTGAGAGAATGAAAGATGCAAAGAAAGTTACGTGCCTCTTTTTGAAAATGACTGCTTTTTCTTGAGCAATTTCAGGATTTCAAAAGAAGTGAGATAAATTCTGAAGGAGAAATTGGAACAGATTGAAGTCCTGCCACCCCTCCCCCGCCCTTTTTTCGACAATACATAGGTTTCATAGCCTAAATGGTTGGCCATTTTCCCCTTACTATAAGCCTTTAAGAGGATAGAGAACATTATGCAAGGATCATGCTGTAGGTAGTGTTAGGCATAACAAAGTACAGAAAAGAATAAAGAGAGGAAAGAACAAATGAATGAGGGGCCTCTCCAAGCTTTAAAATATAGTAATTAAATAAGCATATTAAAATGATTTATTAAGCAATTACATTTATGATTCAATAATTACACATGTAATATCTGGATTTCATATTACACTAGTCATATTACAAAGATTTAAAATTATATTTGTGAGATTATATAATTAAGTGAATATGATATATACTCATATTGTTGTTTCTACAGTATGTCTAAAGAATTTTATGAATTCAAGTTTATATGTTTATCAACAGTGTGTGCTCATGGTATATTACATTTTTAAAATTTATTTAAGTGTTTAAAGTATATGAAAGTGTTAGATTAATTTGATGAAAACAGTGCATTTGATTCATGTGCTGGCTGCATAAAATAAGTAACACAGAGTTAAAAGGGAAAGGCATCTGTGCAGTATCATATACTTCTTAGCAAATTGACTTTTTGTTTCTTGATTTATGTGCCATAAATTCTATTATCCTGAAAATAGGCCGAATTTTTGGATTGATGGGTGAAATGCATGTAATAAAATTCACATTTTTAAAGATGGGGTTAAATGGCAGTCATGACGTGGGCATTGCTGAGTTGTCAATACACTGTCTCTAAAAGAAATTATAATAAAAAATGCTATCTGGAGTTTTTATGCCTGCAAAGACCTCCCTCTCTCTCTCTCTCTCTCTCACTCAGACGCTCATACACATTTTGTGAAAGGTGTAAATTTTTTGTTCAATTGAAAAATTCTAATGTATAGTGGAGCCTATTTAATTTTATATAGCACATTTTTCACACTCAAGACTGCTTCACCATTGCAAGAAACAACTCTAAATACACAGACACACCAAAAAAAAAACACAACAACCCAGGCCGTGCTATGCACCCAAATAAATTTAGAAACCACAGACAGCCTTTTTCCTCTAATAAATATGGTTAATATATAATTAATTTTTCTTGTATCTGTCACCTCTTCTGTTTTGGTGTTACAGACAGAACTGTACACCTCATTGTAATTAGATTTTTATCTTCAGA
>JAOVVA010000027.1:9459004-9477861 GCA_028565275.1 Leiocassis micropogon | reverse complement strand
AAAATCAAATACAAAATAAAATACAAACTTGTCTAACCTAACTTCCTAGACAAGAAACAGGAGAAAAATACAAAGGTAAAAATAAAAGGGGCTTCTCACTCCTACAGAGGCTACAAAGTGCTCAAGATATACAGTGATTCATTTTTCACTAGTTAACAACACAACTACAGTTTCCAAAATTGAATGCACTTTTTAACTTCACATCACACTAATCAAAGTTCACACGCAAACGGTTTAGTTGGGAGTGGCAGGGTAGAGAGAGAGAGAGAGAGAGAGAGAGAGAGCTGTCAAGTGGTGGGTTTTCAACTTGGGGATCCCAGCTTGTCCAATCAGCTTGCTTCAATCTATTTAAATGGGCCAGTCACAGGAGGTCTCCTATAACTCCACCCACACACACACACACACTCACACAACACTCTCAAAACATACAACAAATCCAAATTAGGAAAGAAAACAAGTTATTATGCAATACATTTATTTTCATACCTATATGACTCTGGATCATAACACAACTGTTCTGTGAAGACCTCGAGTTTGTTAAAGAATATTAGTGAACAAACAGCATCGTGAAGCCCAGTGATCACAACAGACAGGTCAGAGGTAAAGTTGTGGAGCAGTTTAAATCAGGTTTAGGTTATGAAAAAATATCTTAAGCTTTAAACATTTCACGGAGCACTGTTCAATCCATCAACCGAAAAAGGAAAGAGTATGGCACAACTGCAAACCTACTAATACATGGCAGTTCACCTAAACTGAAAGTCCCCACAAGGAGAGCATTAAACAGCCATGAGGCCCGTGGTAACTCTGGAGGAGCTGCAGAGATCCACAGCTCAGGTGTGGACTATTAGTTTTGCACTCCACAAATCTGGCCTTTATGAAGGAGTGACAAGAAAAAAGCCATTGTTGAAAGAAAGCCATAAGAAGTCCTGTTTGCAGTTTGTGACAAGCCATGTGGGGAACACAGCAAACATGTGGAAGAAGGTTCTCTGGTCAGATTAAACTAAACTTAAATTAAACTAAACTTAAATTAAACTTTTTGGCCTAAATGCAAAATCCTATGTATGGTAGAAAACTAACTCTGTGCATGGTGGTGGCAGCATCATGTTGTAGGGATGCTTTTCTTCAGCTGGAACAGTGAAGCTTGTCAGAATTTATGGGAAGATGAATGTATAAATGTTAGCAAATGCCTAAATGTAAATGTAGAGACATACCCTAAAAGACTTGCAGCGAAAGGTGGTTTTACAAAGTATTCACTCAGGGGGGCTGAATACAAATTCACACCACACTTTTCAGATATCTATTTGTTTAATGTTACATTATATTCACATTGCCTCTTAACAGTACAAAAGACAGTGTCGCCCTAGTGACAAGCAAAAGCACTCCAAATGTTATGCCTAAGGCTTGATAATTTTTTAGGGGCTCAAGGCCAGATTGTAATTGGCTTGTGGATTGGCCAAGTACAAATGTACTGTACAAAATATGTGTGACAATATTATCAACCTTGTATAGCTATTAGGTTGCAAACTCTTATATAACAATATTCTTTACTTCGCAGCACTGATCTCAGCATGTGTGATTGTCGAAAGAACAAGTGAGTGTAGTGTTCGTGTTCAAAGTTAAAGCGAAGGAGGAGGTACCAGCCCAGGGTTTAGGGCAAAGGGCACAACATGGAAGGAACCTAAGAGGGAAGGCAAGCAGCATGGACTTGAAGCTTCAGGCCTACAGGGAGCTGTTTGGGTTCACTGCACAGAGCAAGACTGGAAAATCAATTACAGGGTTGGCAGGAACCTGCTGTCTTAAAAGGGGTGCTTCATTGTGATGGCCTTTTGGCCTACTGCACAGTCAGGGGCTTTAATTTAAGTCTTGAGTTCAATTAATGAAAGAGGCTGGCTGGAGCCTCCTTTCAGAAGCTAAAGATAATTGCCTCTGAAACAAAACGTTTTCCCATCCCACATAAGCTGACTTACTGTACCAGCTATACAAAAGTGTATTTAGATCATTATTATTCTCTTTCCCTCAGCATGTCATCAGTTAAAAAAATTATTTCTCTGGGGTTTTTTTTCCCACAGTCAAAAACATGTAAGTAGCATAATTTCGATAAGCTTCTGCAATGACACAATATTTATTATCATCCAGAGTCACATTAATTTCTCTTTCATCTTGTATTGATGATGGGAGAGTCAGACCGCTGCATAAAGCTTTCTCAAGCACATCAGAAAGATTACTAGTGGGGTTAAGGTCAAGACTCTGTGGTGGCCAATCCATGTGTGAAAATGATGCATCATGGTCCCTGAACTACTCTTTCACAATTTAAGCCTGATGAATCCTGTCACATTAATCACCGCAGTATTTATCCAAGGCTGCAGTGAGAGTGGAAGACTCTTACCGCAGCCTCACAAATAGGTAAGAGTCTTCCAATGGAAGCATTAGCGGCATGTAAACACCTTCAGTTACTAATAAAAAGTAATAGGTCTCTATTCCTAGTTACTTTTTAGTTAAAGTAACATATTACTATTACTACTATACTCTCCTATCAGAAATATAACAGAAATATTTTAGTATTACTGGTATTACTATATAAAGTAACAAGTTACTGTTGTATTACTTTTATATAAGTTTATTCTGTCAATTACCATATTGAGATTTACTCACAAAAGTAAGCTCCTGAAAATGGCATTATATTCATGCCACAATGGATTAAAAAAAATTAACACTCATTGAACGCATCGATTCTTGTTGGGGGTGTGTGGAGTGTTTGTATTTATTATTTTTTTTACTTCTTTTTTTTCAGTCACAAATGGTAAAAATTACATTTGTGGTGTAATTTGTAAATATTATGACTATTAAAAATTTAAATTTGCTTATTTGTATTAATTTATAACTGCCATCAACCTGTCTAGACTTAGCTAGACTCTCACATCCTTCAGATAGCTACTCTGCTAATTTTTGCACAATCGGTAAAACCGTATTTTAGAAGTCTTTTAATGTACAGGCTTATGAGGACAGACTGAAAATAAAACATGAAGGATAGTCAATGCCCATGAATGTATTTTAGTATACCAAAACATTGGTGCAGATAAGGCAATTATGTCAAACATGTGGCAGTAATGCATTGGAAAAAATATCCAGATACAGATCAAGAGCATCAGTTAATGTCCACTAATCCAAATACTAGAATGGCGCGAAAAATGTAATCTCTGGAATTTTTATTGTGGCATGGATGTTGGGACTGGTTTAAGAAACTGTTGTTCTTCTGGGAATTTCAAACATGTTTAGAAGTTTTCACAGGATGGTGCAAAACACAGGAAAGAGCAACAGTCATGGATAGAAATACTTTGTTAATAAGAGAGGACAGATGAAAATGACCAGATTGGTTTGTACTGCCAGACAGGCTAAAGAAACTCTTTACAGCAGTGATGAAAAAAGAAATTAAAAAAAGCGTCTCTATAAAAAGAATACAATGAACCTAAGACAATGTCAGAAGCATCTTACCTGGTGTGAAAAGAAAAAGAAAAGGATGATTGCTTAGTTTTCCCAATTCCTATTTTCAGTTAAAAGTAAATTTCCATTCATGGCCAAAAGGCAAGGAGAATAAACCATTGAGGTGTTGGAGAGTTCTGTAAATCCTTTAAGTTTCTCTTTATGTCTCCAATTATTCCGCTTTAGAATAGCATGAGCTAACTGTTCCAGATTCCAGAAAATGTGCAAGGGTGTAGCATTCCTTGATACACACACCAAGTAGTTCCCTTATTCAGGGGCTAGAGAGGGATTTGGGATTTAGCCATGTGTTAGAAGCTAGTTAGCTTTGAAGCTCGTATTAGCCATGAATAAAGCAATGTTGTGAGTCAGGAACCTGTCAGAGAGTTGGTGGAAGCTCACATTTATGTTGTTATGAAAAATTTAAATGGTTCAGAGATAAGAATGACTTTAAAGTAATTACTAAGGGGACAAAGTGTTGTTTAGGATGACATAACATTAGATATTGACATAACATATGTGGTTTCTAGTTTTGAATGTGGGTTTTGGCAGGCGGATTTATTACTATGACTGATCATTATTGATTGGCCAGTCAACTTACCTGACCTGAACCCCATAGAGGTGGGTGGTCATTACGTTGTGGCTGATCAGTGTAATACTGTGTGTGTGTGTGTGTGTGTGTGTATACACTACCAGTCAAATGTTTGGACACAACTTCTAATTCCATTTTCTTTCCTGATTTCTTTCTACATTGTAAAACAATGCTGAAGGCATCCATAATAATCTTCTTTGAACAGTTGATATTGAGATGTGTTTCCTCTTGTGCCCTGTAAAGCCTTCATAACAGCTCTAAACTGAGGTGCTGTTAATTGGTGATTTCTGAGGCTGGTAACTCTAAATCAACTTCCCCTCTGCGGCAGAGGCCAGTTTTAGTCTCGCTTTCCTGGGAACGTCTTCATGAGAGCCAGTTGAGCTTGATGGGTTTTGCAAATGCACTTGATAATACTGTTCTTGCAAGAACTGTTCCAGAACAGCTGACCTTCATGTCTTGAAATAACAACAGACTGATGTTTTTGTTATCTAATGCCAGATGTATTATTTCATAGTTTTGAAAAAAAAATCCAGTATTTTTCTAGAATCTAGAAAATAAATCTTGAAATGTTTGACTGGTGTTTCCAAACTTTTGATTGGTTTATGTATGTATGTACATATGTATGTATGTATGTATTCACAATATCATGTTTCTTTTTCTTATTCCATTTTAAGAATACTGCTTTTCTAAGCAAAATTTCTCCTTGCTTCTGTCTATGCCTTACTGATGATATTCCTCAGGCTGTGGTGGCAAACTGAATAACTGGCTTGTTTTGTTCTCTTCCAAAAGCCAGTGTGCCACCCACAGCTCTTCACATCTTCAAACTTGCCATCCCATCCAGAGCACTCCACAAAACATTTTGCTAAGGGCAAAAAAAAAAAAAACTTTCTGATTTGCAAGGCAGAGACAATTAGCATAGCAACCCTTCACCCCATCCAATCCACTTATAGATATAATACCCATGTCAAATTCATTTGGAATTTTTCTCTTTCATTTATACAGCCAATCCGAGATGCCTATTCCAGGCATAGAGACTGGGCAACTATCTACATTTTAGTCCCTTGTTTGTTTATTTATTTATGTGTTCCTCATTTTTCCTCTTCAGTTTGGAGCTGGGATAGAGCAGGGATTTGCCAAAACACAGTGTAGCTAAAATGATTTTTGCATTTGCACTCCCAGAACCAAACAGAAGGATAGTGTGTGTGTGTGTGTGTGTGTGTGTGTGTGTGTGTGTGTGTGTGTGTGTGTGTGTGTGTGTAAGAGGCAAAGATGGAGTAAAGAAGATAGAGAGTAAAATGCCAAGCATACCTCTGTTGTTTATGCATGCAGATCCGAGGAGATTTGGATTATTTGTTTTTAAATAGAGTTTTAACTTTGCCAGTGAGAGGGGATGAAATGCATGCTGGGAAGATGCAGTGTGGAGTTCAGCACCTCACGATAATACCTTCCTGCCTATCTTCTCTGCATTATAGGAACTCGGAACTCGTATGGCCTGATATGTTATCAAGCTGTTCATTACCAAAACAAATACAGTCCCTGACTTGATTGCCCCAAGTCTTGAATTGAGTGCTTGCATATGAGGTTAAATACACCATACTTTCTTCTGCAGTTATTTTATGAACGTGATCAATCGAAATAAATTAAAGACATTTAATTAAGGAGGTTTAAAAAAGTGTGATTTATTGATTATAATAATTTTCATATCCCTTGAGCTATATATAATATAGATATAGCTATTTAGCATAAATAATGCTATTACCTTAACAACAATTCATGCATTCTGAAACGTGTAGACAATGTCCGTCAAACATGCATGCACATTACATTATATGGAGACAAATCAGAAGTTATTGTTATTTTTTAATTATGGAGAATATTTACAAATGCAGGTAGAATAGTATGTTGTCATTATTTATTACCCATTATTACCCTGAATTAATATTTTTAACATAGACTCAGTCATTTTGGCTGTGCTCTTAAATTTTATTTTTTAAAAACAGTATTATCCATGTAAGAAATAAAATTTGAGGTGTCTTGTAATGGGGGGAAAAAAACAATGATGGTGCAGCGTGAAGCAGTCCAAAAAAACATGAAATAACTAGAAGCTCGGTCAAGTTTTTTTTCTGGAGTTCCAATGAAAGCTAATCCTAAAATGTTTTACTCTTTCTATACCAAAATAATTTGTCTGTGATTACTATGTTTTTTGTTTATTATTATTATAATAAGTCGTTTTATCTTGGCGGCATGCCTTGAACCTCTAGGTTCCGGTTCGATTTCTGCCTCGGGTCTGTGTGTTTCTTTTTGCTTGGAGTTTGCATGTTCTCCCCATGCTTGATGGGGTTCCTCCGGGTACTCTGGTTTTCTCCCACAGTCATTCTCAAATTGCCCATAGAATAATGCGTTTTAACAAACAAACAAGTTAAATGACAGCCAGACTGTTGACAAGTTTTGTTGTGTTTACTATACAGTATGTATATATATATACTAAGCAAAAAAAGAAACGTTCTCTGACTTTCAACTGTTTTTACTTTCAGTAAACTTAATGTGTAAATATTTGTATGAACACACAACACATAAAAAAGAGAAAAATTAAGCATATTGTACAAGTTTTTAAATAAAATCAGAAGAAAACAGAAGCATGTCAGTGCATCTCAGACTTGCATCTTCCCCAAGTTCAAGTTCATTCACTGAGCTCTCTGTCATGTGCTAATTTGTGTGTTGGTTTCCAAATTCACTTTTCTTGATTTCAAAACCCATTTAGCCAAAAAGAATAGTGTGCAATTCAGTCTGGTTACAAGTGGGCAGTACATGTAATTCCAGTGTTTATAACATCTCATTTAGCTTGTGTTTTCTGAACTTATTAAACCCGAATTCTGCCCTATTTTGTATCTTGGGGAAATCAATGCATACTGGTGTTACTACACTGCTGGCTAAGTTTAAACAACAAATACATATTTTTTCCATGTAGATTTTTTCATGCAGCTTTACATGTCTCTGTGTAAGTGTATTAGAATTAGCACAATACTATACAGTATACTTTTGTAGACAGAACTGTCAAAGCTGAAAATTTGAAAATTAGTCAATTCCCTTTGACCAATTTGAATGAATTATTCAACAGCGCTCTGGTATAAATTAGAATTAAGTAACCTTATCTGTATGACTATGACTGAGTTTTTTTCTTCTCCCCATATCATTATTGTTTTTTGCAGCACCGCACACTGGTTTGACCACTGCAGAATACTACCATCAAATGGCACTGCTTGCAGGTCACCGTAGCCCTTATGCTGACATCAGTTCCTCCACCATTTCTACCACTGGAGCAGGGACCAATGCTTTGCACATGGAATACCTCCAGGCTCTGGAAGGTGAGTGTTCAGACTACACACTCTGACACTCTGACCTGTCTTGTCAGGGCATTCCCCCTTCATCAACATCTACCAGCCAGGAAAGGTGCAAGCTAACATGTGCTTCCACCAAGGCATGTGAAGCTGCGTCTTTAGAACTGCTGCTCATAAAATAAACTCAGAAAAGCCTTATCATTCCCTTACAATGCCTGAATTGACATGGTGACTCAATCAACACACGTTAAATTTTACCATTCCATTTGTTTTTATAGGTTCTCTTGCATTACATACATTTTACAAATGACTGGCTCTTCAAGCTCTTACGAAAATGTATATTCTTTCCCGTCACAGACGGCCAAAACGCAGTATTGGTGCTGATTTTATTATATTTTTATGTTATTCCCATAATACAGAAAAAGTGTATGCCAAAGAAGCTACCTTTGAAGTTTGTGCCCCAAAAATGGCCGTACTGTTATACTATCTCGCTTTAAACAATAATAACTTAAAATGCAAATTATTCATATAGCATTTCTCCATGAGTATTGATGCTGAAAATGGTGTAAGCTTCTAGAAACATATGACCTGTAAAAATTGTTGCTTAAATTGGTTCATGTCAAATTCATGTTTCAATATCTTAACAATTTTGCATTTTAGAAAAAATTTTCAGGTTTATGTCCTTGTATGTGAAATATTAATTGGCCAAGTTTCATCTGAATGACAATTTAAATCATTGAAAGATTTGAACCCAAAAATGTTACAAACACTACATAAAAGGACATGAAATTGGATTACATCGTAAAATGTGTTTCTTTTTATCTAATAAAAATAGTGTATACATATTTACAAAAAACAAAGCATGGATCGGGAGACAAAAAGCATTAAGTATGATCCCATCTGTAAATTCACTTTTTCACCTAGGCAAGACACTTTTTAGCACCAATACCATGTTTTGGCTGGGAGTATCATTCTAGTGCACTACACATATAACAGATTTTTAACTTATACCCCATGTACTCTATCAGTATGTTACACCTTTCAGTTACAGTAAGTTCAGGTACATAGTTACTTTTGTTTGCCTTTTCTACAGAGCAAGTAAACTCAGTTATTGTATCTAAAGTCAAACAAAGACTAATGACCATTCTGTATATACATAATTTGTGACTTTACTCTTTGACTGTGAATGAGAGAAATCAATAAATCAAAGCTGTCCTTTTTCTTAATGCTTCGAGTGATTAAAATAGTAGGATAATCGAGTGATTGAATTTAAATAAGCCACTGTCTTAATGGTTTGACTGGGGAATGGTGTGTGTGTGTGTGTGTGTGCATGTGTATGGTAATTAGATATTTTTAAGTGTACATGGGAAATTAAGGCACACAGTTTTCACGAAAGGTTGTACTGACTCGCCTGTTTGCCTTTGATGGAAACATTTAGTCAGCCTCTTGTTAGCGTTCTTTCTCTGTCATCTAGTCTCCCTTTCCTTACAACCTAATTAAAACTAGCCAAACTTGCACTGGTATCAGAAAATTAATTGCTATTAAGTGGGAATTGGAATGTCCCACTATTCATCATGGAAAAAATCCTTTCTACTGTGGCACTGTTTAAGATTAATAGACTGGAACAAAACAATTAGGGCCATTGTTTTTCTGATGGAGATGTAAAGGCTTTCTCCACTTCACATACTCGCTATGATGAAGCCTGAGTAATAACTCATCCTGTTTCAACAATGCGTGTTCCACCCAAGCCAAATTAGCACTTAAAGCACTCTTTTATGATATAGAGATATAGCGTGAAAGCAACTAGAGAGAAGCACTATGGAAAGTCTTAAGCTTAGAAAGAGAGTAGTAGCTCACTTGCATATTAGTAGTGCTCCGTTCATAAAATAGATCAAACCAGGTCTGTCTGTGTTCTGATGAGGATATTGTTTAAATATCAATCAGTTCGGGTCGGGTTGGCTCACACACACTGAGCACTGAGGCCCCCTAGGGATCTGTGCTCAGTGCACTACTGTTCACTCTGGTAGGGGGTAGAAGGAAAGCTCAAGATCTCCAAATGATAAGGCAAATGTCCTCTTGTTGTTTCCCTTGATACAGTAGCTCATGCACGGATATCAGCACAGAATCAGTTACATATTAAAGTATTCGGCCAATAATCCATCTTAGGTTACACCATTATAGTGTGATACAGTGGTACCTCGGCATACAAACACACTGCCTTGCGAATTTTCGCCTGAAGAACTAAATTTTGCCAGAAATTTGCCCCGGCATGCAAAGCATTTTAGGCATACGAGCGACCAAGGCGGTCGTGCATACTTATGGTAGTGCGAACTTACGGTTGCACATACATCCCGTCTTGTGTGTGTCCAGAAGCCATTAAAAAAATGTTTGTGTCAGTGGAAAGCCAAGCAAAGAGGGTTTATATATATATATATATATAAACCCTCTTTGCTTCGCTTTCCACTGACACAAACATTTTTTGTGCCCCAAAAATGGCCATATATATATATATAGCATATATATATACAGTAGACATTTTGTTCAAGATTTAGTGAAGACATACAGTAGCACCATGGGTCCCAAGAATGTTAGGAAGGACGTCAGCCAGAATAAAAGAGAGACGCTTTCAGTTTTGGAGCAGCTGGTGCCAAGAGGTATCATAAATTAAGGTTAAGTGAGGTTTGATATCTATTTATTTTATATTTTACTTCATTTACATTTCTTTTGTTTGAATTGTTTCTATATGCAAAAATATGATTATAGTGTTGGAAATGGGTAATATTGGTAATATTTATGGGTGACTGAAACAGATTATCTGCACTAACGTTATTTTCTATGGGAAAATGTATTTCGCAATACAAAATTTTGCCTTAAGAACTATGTAATCGATCAAATTCGTATGCTGAGGTACCACTGTACTATATTACCACTGCATACCAGAGGGCACCCCACTCGATCTCTTGGTTTGGAAATACTTTGAACTATTGGCCATTACAATTTGGCCACTGTCAAAGTCACTTAGATTCTCCTGTTTTTGTCAATTTTTTTCTCTATAAAGAAAAAGAAATAAACAACTTTGAGAACTGATCGTTTATTTGCTGCCTAATGTATCCAATCACGCAGGTGATGTGGTAACAAGATAATCACTGTTATCCCTTCACCTGTCAGGGGCTTTAAGGTTATTGCTGATTATATGTATTATATAGTGAATATAGATTTTGTTTTCAGATTCATCATTTTGAACAGCTGTCATATCATCCAAGACTAAGTGAAAGCCCACACATCAAAATCTAAATCCATTGAAAGCCTTTGAGCAGAGCTGTGAACAGAATGTGAATGTGAACAAGCTGCAAGCATATGGACACACACACACACACACACACACACTCATCTAGTAATTTACATATGAATGGCAGGCACTGTAAATGCTTGAATTGTCAAAGGAGAGAGTGAGAGAGAGGGAGAAAGAGAGAGAGAGAGGATTGAGAGTAATCTTATTTGCTTGCTTGCTTCTGCTTTCTGATAAAATAAAACAACTGAAGGAGAAAAATGAGTCATAAAGTCATTGTGTCACTCCATGCAACAAAGAAGCTACATCGCCTCAGCGTCACTCTCCCCCCACACACACTTATGTCCCTCCTTTCTTGTTTGTGACATTTTCCAGTGAAAAGACAACAAAAGTCATTTCTTAATCTGTAGATACTTGTCATTGTGTGCAAGTAGGCCTGTCTCCTTCGAAGCTGCGTTCTAGTGAAGGCTTTTCAAAAACAAACCACTGCAATTTGATTCACCAATAAAGGACTATTCAAGGAAATTAAATGTGATTAAATATTGCTGTGACACATGGGTAAGGGGAAAGTTGCTGTGTTGTGTGTGTGTGTGTGTGTGTGTGTGTGTGTGTGTGTGTGTGTGTGTGTGTGTGTGTGTGTGTGTGTGTGTGTGTTGAGATGGTAAAGTGTGTGAAATAATGCCACTGAGTTTAAGGACCTCTTTTAAAATCTGTTTTTTTTTTTAATAATTATCCAGGATTAATTTGGGTTTAGGGTAAAATAATCTACACTTTTCCATATTGTTGACGATTATACCAGTAAGACCAGTATACAAAAAGCAGACAAATCAAGGGTCAAAAATATTGGCTAAACCAGAAACAGAATCAAGAGACACTTACAGTTATGTTTAAAAGTTAAGAGTACTCCCTCTTTTCATTTTATGTGTTTTTGAGTGAAAATAACAACAAATCATTTGACCATAGCAGGTTTCAGTTTTAGGCGAATACAACGTCAGACAAACTTTTTCAAATAATTAAAACAAAATTAAACCCAAAAAGAAAAGGAAAAAAAACCTGCATGCAATACTAGGTACTCCCCATGATTCAGAAGGTTGTAGATCCACTTTTAGAATACTCTTGTACACAGAGGAGTTTATGGTCAACTCAATGATTGCAAGGTGCCCAGGCTGCAAAACCACATCCAAATCATCATTGATGGTGGTTATGAGGTGGTTCTGCTGAAATTCTGTTTGGTTTTTGACAAACATGGCACTGGGCATTTAGGCCAAACATCTCCACTTTGGTTTCATGTGTTCATAAGACACTGTTCCAGAAGCCTTGTGGTTTGTTCAGATGTAGTTCTGTAAACCTTTGTTATTTAGCAAAATGATATGCATGCAATGGCTAAATAATTGCAAACAATGGGACTGATTTTGAGAATTTTGGATAATTCAGTTCAATCCGATTTCATTTGTATAATGTTTTTAATAATGGACACTGTCACTAAGAATCTTTACAAAACAAATGTATAACATATATAATAGCTTTATCGATGTGTCCCTAATGAGTAAACCATGTTGAAGAAACTTTGAACAGTGCCTCCTTATCTGCGTGCAGATGACCCATACAGGCTAAACATAAATGTTTCTCCTATGTAAGTGTGAGATGCAGCAAAAGTGACATTGTGCTGTGACACTGGAGTTATATGTCCCCAACAGCTCTCTCAAAAGCCTACCTTTCAGAGTGGTGGGTAGTTAGAGAAATTAATTATATTCTAAATTGTTAATAGTCTGCAATGCTCTTTTATAGACTTTGGTTGGGACTTTCGATTCCCAGCCAGGCTCGATTCCCGTCTCTGTGTGCATGAAGTTTGCATGTTCTCCCCGTGCTTGATGGGTTTTCTCCCACAGTCCAAAGACCTGCAGATTAGGCTGATTGGTGATTCCAAATTGCCCGTAGTGTGTGTATGTGTGTGTGCCCTGCGATGGATTGGCACCCTGTCCAGGGTGTACCCTGCCTTGTGCCTTAAGTCTCCTGGGATAGGCTCCAGGTCCCCGCGACCCTGAATACAGAATAAAGCAGTATAGAAGATGAGTGAGTGAGAGAGTAAACACTGATCATCTAGCAAGTTACTAACCAAAAACGGGCATTTAATGTTTTTGTTTTAATATGTGCATTTTTGTAGTTATTGGTCCTTAACTAAAGTTGTTGTTTGCTCATACATTGTGAGCGAAGCAAGTTTGATGAATCTACTGCCCTTTAGTAGTGATTTTAGAGAAAGAACAGTCACAATAGTGAATGTCAAAAAGAGTCATGTTAAATCCCTACCATTAATTGAAAAAAATGGGCAATGGTGTTAATCAAAGCTTTGAACTTTAGTACGGGATATGTCCCTGGACACCTTTAATGCTAAATGCTAATTTAAGTTTAAATTAGATTTTCTTTCTTTTATTAGGTTCTCGTTTTCCCAGTCCAAGACTTCTTGCCCGTCAGGGCAGGAAACGCCCCCTTCCTGGCTCACCACACTCAGACTCAAATTTTGATTTTCAAGCAATAATTCGGAAGTCACCAAATTCCCTGGTGAGCATCCTGAACAGCTCAAGACCCAGCTCATCCACCAGTGGATCTTACGGCCATCTGTCTGCTGGCACTATCAGGTACCAACAGCTTTATTTGTAATGACTATGCATGCAGCGATTTAATACACTATGTATTTTAACAAGCTAGATGATCATTCAGTATCATTCATACATTAGCTTGATGACCATTTAGATCACTTTTATATCTGTAAGCAACCACTGTACTAAACCAGTATATAAAAGAAAGTAAGTAATAGCAAAATGAAAGCTAGAAGAAACCAGATAATAGAGGGGGGAAATGGAGAGGAAAAAGAAAGGAGATTGTGGGTGGGAGAACTACCATGATAAAGTGCTGAAGGTATTTCACTAATGAGAAAGGCATGTTTAAAACAGACAGGATTGGCAGGGGGAAGACATGAAGAGTAAAGAACAAGAACGATAGAGAGATAGATGGCTAGGAAGAGAGAACTGGAGAGTGGAGTAGTACTACTCGGGCTCTGTGGCAGAGTGATAAATGAACATACAGTGGCAAAATAAACGAGGGAACAGGCTGAGTGCTATTAGGCGGAAACGTGTGAACAGATTCTTCTCCTCCTTCCTCGCATCTGTTTCTCTGATATGCATCACCTGATTAATGTTCCCTCCATCAGAGAAGGAGCACTCTACCCCAATGCCACCACTGTACAATTGCTCATACTGGAAACGGAGGAAAGAAAAGAGGGTGATGGATGAAAGGGTCATAAAGAAGGGGACATGGGGAGGAGGATAAGGCTGGATTGGGGACTCTAACACTGGCTCTAATGGGAAAAAAAGAGAAAGAAGGCAAGTAGACAGGTCAAAATAGTAAATAAAAAACATACAAGCATGTCTTATGGCATAGTTTCTGCTTTCAGGGTGAAGTATGATAGTTTAAAACTATCAAAAAATGTAAAAATACATTTCAGTATTTCTTTCTTCATTGGTTATAGTATCTAAATCTTTTGCAGCTTTCAGGAAGCAGCTGAGCAGAATTAAGCTCAGAATTAATATTAATCTTAACAAATTGTGAAACATGTACTAAGATACTAAGATGCAGCTCAGAAAATAAGTAGCTATTAGAAAACTAATTTGAGAATTTCCCAAGGTAAAAGAATATAACTTAATATGTGACTTTAACAAATATGATAAGTTGATTTATTTTTAAGGTGCTTTAAAATTACATTTTTGTTTTTCATGACTGAAGGTAAATAAAAAAATCTCTAAAAAGTGTTAGTGAGCCCATGCTGAAATTTGGTGTAATGGTTGTGTATGATGGAGTTTGACTTCATCATTCATACAACAGATTAAATTCAGTAGCAGAATAAGGGGACTGAACTCATGAAGCATCTGTAGGCTAATGACAAACATTAGACTTTGGACTCTGGAAGTTGGACAGTGATTTTGTGTGGCTGGTCCAAGCAGCTCTGGTGTCAATCACCTCCCAACATGATAAGGGTGGAATGAAGAGGAAAGAATCTGCAAGCCCAAAGAGAAAAAGCCAAAAGCAGACAACAAGAGACAGAGGGGCTGCTGACCCCCATTCAGAGCAATTGATCACTGATCTAGAAAATCAGGCTAATCACTCATGTCTGGAGCGTGCGTGGACACAAGCTGATGAGTGATGAGACATTGTGCAGCACAATATACTGTCCAGCTGCATTGATTTCCTCTCTGAAAATAATAAGATAGGCACATGATGAAGCAGAGGAGCTTATAATGAATTGAGCCTTAGGGCCTTGCCCCTAGGACCAGACATATTACAAACAGGTTGAGTTGCCTAGTTTTAATATCATTCTCAGGTATAATTTAAAATAGTTTTATTTGAAATTGTACTACCATCTATGGGCTTTTGACTGATGATTATCCCCTTCATTTATTTATTTATTTATTACATTTAGTTCTTCCTTACATAGCAAGTATGTACTGTAGTGATTTGTCTGAGTGTTTTGATTATAATAGGAAAATGGTCAGGAAAAAAATATAGCACACTTTTGTTTAAAACTGGTTGACTAAGATATTGTACTTTTAAATACTCCATTGCTTCAGAGCAGGACAACATGTTAGATATACTGATTGTGTTTTAGTATAATATATTTGTGTTGTCCACTTACGGGATAGTGAGATAAGAATGTTTTTTAGTCTCAAGAACCTTTGTGTGTTTGTATGTTTGTTTGTGTGTCTGTATATATGTGTGTGTGTGTGTGTGTGTGTGTGTGTGTGTGTGTGTGTGTGTGTGTGTTCTTTTATGTCGAAATGTTTCCAAAGCATCTTTTCTTATGTTTTTTTTAAATATATATTTGAAAGACTTTTGTACAGTATTGTAATTAAAACAGCTGTTATGTTTTACTGAGCATGCTGGAGAATATAAGTCCTTCTGGTAACTTTGTTATACTTGCTCTTTTCTATTTTCGTGCATTGCTTACCTTTGCACAGTACTGGTAATATCTTCCATACTCTTGTCTTCTCCTAATTTTTTTTTTTTTCTCTCTGTTAGAAACCCATGAATATGCTTAATAAACACCTAAATATTAATGCAGATATCATAAATCTGTTTGCACACCATTTGGTCCTTTTTTTTTTTTTCAAATTTTGGAACACTTCATTTACAATTTACCATACGCATGCCTGGTTGTTGAATTTGTTTTCATTTTTTAACAAGCACAAGACTTTTAAAACTAAACAAAAGGAGATTTTTTTTTTTATTGTACTATATTTTAAAACCATTATGTCATGTATCAAGGTGAGACAGGTGTGAATGTAGATGGTATTAAAGTGGAGTTAACATTATATTACAAAAAAAAAAACCACACAAATGCTAAATACAAACAAGAACATGACTAGGAACTGTAGGTAATGCTAGGGCTAACACTAACAAAAACTATGGCAAAGACAAAAAGGCCACATTCACAAAGTATCTTGATAATAAGATGCAAGACAAAGAATCAGAAGTTCTCCTGAAACCCAAAAGTAAAAAAAAAAAAAACATAGACAAATATGGGAAGATCATGATGTAAGGTGATTACACTTAAGGTGTTTCTCCCAACAATTATATCAAGAGGTCCAGGGCAGCCATTCCACAGTCCCATGTTGGTTCCACTGAAGGCGCGGCAAGGAACTGGATGACTAGATTTAATCTTGGCATGAAGCTGGATCTGGGCATGTGTACTAGGTCAGAGATGGACATAAACATGGGAACTGAGTTGGAGCTTGACACAGATACTGATTTGTGATTTGGCAAGGAGCTGGATCTTTGTACAGGCACCAGGTTTGAAGTTGTACAGGTTGCTTTGAAGTTTCCGTCATTGGATACATACTTACACTGGGTTACTAGGTAACTAACTTAAGTGCCATCAAGGGAATACAGTTGGGAAAGGGATTTTTTTTTTGGTGGAGTGGGTGGGGTTAGTTCAAGTACTGAAGAAATAGATACGTCTTGAGTCGTCGTTTAAAGATGCCAAAGACACAGCTGTACGGACATCTAGAGGAGGTTCATTCCTCCACCTAAGTGCCAGAACAGAAAAGAGTCTGGATGCATGTCTGCCTTGATCCCTGAGAGATGGTGGGACCAGGCGAGCAGTGCTGGCGGATCGGAGGGAGCGTGGTGCGATGAGGGGTGTGATTAGAGCTGAGAGGTAAGTGGGTGCTGGGCCATTTTTAGCTTTGTAGGCAAGCATCAGATTTTTGAATTTGATCTGGGCAGCTACAGGAAGCCAGTAAAGTGAGTGGAGAAGTGGAGTGGTGTGCGAAAACTTGGGAAGGTTGAAAACGAGACATGCAGCTGCATTCTGGATCAGCTGCAGAGGACAAATGGTGGACAGAGGCAGACCTGCCAGGAGTGAGATGCAGTAGTTCAGTCTTGAAATAACAAGGGACTGAAGAAGCACCTGGATAGCCTGTAAAGAAAGAAATTGACAAATTCCTCTGATGTTGTAAAGAAGAAATTGACAAGAGCGAGAAAGGTTAGCAAAGTGTGGGGAAAATGACAGATGATTGTCCAGAATTACCCCAAGATTGCGGGCAGTGGCTGAAGGAGTGCTCTGATTGTTGTCCAAGGAGATCACAAGGTCTTAACCGAGGGATGAATCACCAGGGATAAACAGCAGTTTGGTTTTACTCAGATTGAGCTTCGGCTGACAAGCTGCTATCCAGGATGAGATGTCTGCCAGACATGCTGAGATCTGGGTGGAAACCTTTGTGTCTGAGGGAGGATATGAGAGAATAAGTTGTGTGTCATCTTTATAACAATGGTATGAAAAGCCATCCAATGATATGACCTTACCAAGAGACCGGGTACAGAGGGAGAATAGAAGAAGACCAAGTACTATACCATGTTGGACACCAGTAGAGAGTCTGCGTGGGGCAGATGTGGAACCCTTCCATGTCACCTCTTACGACCCATCTTCTAGATAAGAAGTAAACTATTGCCACGCTGTTCCAGATTGCAAGGCTTGTAAGAATAGATACAGTAATAGAATCTTTTGGTTCAAATGCATCTGACAAGTCCAGGAGGATGAGGACAGATGATAGTTAAGCTGATCTAGCAGAATGGAGCTTCCCAGTGACTGACAGAGGAGTAGTCTCTGTGGAATGGGCCACTTTGGATCCAGATTGATTGGGATCATTAAGGATGTTCTGTGAGAGATAAAGAGACATTTGATTGTAAACAGTCCTTTCAAGAATTTTAAAAATAAAAGAATGAAGCGATACCGGCAATAGTTGCTGATGTCAGTTGGATCCAGGCAGGGTTTCTTGAGGATGGGAGTAACCTTTGCCTTTTTAAAAGCAGCAGGAACATGACCGGATGATATGAAATGGTTGATGATGGTTGTGATAAAAGGAAGGAGGTCCTGTGAGATGGTATGGAGCATTGTGGAAGGGATTGGGTCGAATGAACAGGTGGTAGGATTGGAGGACGGTGGTGGGATTGGTAGGAGCATGGTGACCCCAAAACCAGACAGTGGCAGCAGCATGGTGTCCCCAAAGCCGGGTGGTGGCAGAAGCATTGTGTCCCCAAAGCCAACTGTTGGTAACAGCACCCTATTTTCTGAGGGGCCAGCAGAGAATCCTCTGCACCAGAGGACACAGCTGGGCTTGGCAGGGAATGTGGATGGAAAAGCTGGGACTCCAGTATGGGCCAAGAAGGATATTGTATAACTTGAACAGAATAGAGCATGGTTCAGGAAGACCATAGCATGTAACACATGCTATGGTCCAGGCATCGCATACCCTGGAACATGACATGGTTCAGGCATTTCATAGCATGGAACACGACATGGTCCAAAGCACCTCATACTGTAGAAGGGAAGGAACATAATTCAGATATCTTTGGTTCACAAAAAAACAGGACATGATGCAGGCATCTCAGAACATGATTCTGATGTGGCATATCATCAAACAGAAGATGACATGATTCTTACCTGGAGTGAAAAGTAATTTTATTAATTCTGCAGGGTGTTGATCAGGTACTGTAGCATGACTTGGAGCAGAGCTGTGCTCTGGGCCACCTAGAGATAGATGGATGGATGGATGGATGGATGGATGGATGGATAGATAGATAGATAGATAGATAGATAGATAGATAGATA
>JAOVVA010000027.1:9419679-9432227 GCA_028565275.1 Leiocassis micropogon | reverse complement strand
TTGATTGTGTAAAGCTGCTTTGCGACAATGACAATTGTTAAAAGCGCTATACAAATAAAATTGAATTGAATTGAACTGAATAGAGGTAGGAGATGGGTAAGCACCAGCCTATCAAATATCTTCATCAGGTGTGAGGTCAGTGCTACCAGGAGTAAACCTGATTCCTGGTGTAAACTTGGATAATCCCAAAAGTCTTTTGTGTGCAACGTCTTTGGTACTGGTACCACTCAAGATACCACAGCTGTGCCACATTCCCCAGCTTCAGGCTTAGCTCAAACATGTACAACAATATGCCTCACAGCTGGTCTGCCCTGGTCTTAAGGAGCCTGAAACTGATGCCATCTGGGCCTGCAGCCTTCCTTGCCTTGATCTTTCTGAGCTCCATTTTCACCTGGGCTTCTGAAAGCGGCTCTATGAAATGGTTGGATTGGGGGCTGGGGAGGATTGATGGAGGGATAGGTTAGCTGATTTGTGGTTAGACTGTGAGCTAAGATCCATGCAGAGAGAGGTGGGGCTGGAGCAGCTTGCTGTGGAAACAAAGAAGGGGAGTTGCAGCAGGGGGAACTGGTGAGGGCAGGGGTGGGTAGCTGATCAAATCTGTTAAAGAATAGATTCTTTAATAGACCAATTCTGGAAACCCTTGCTGAAGTATAAGCCTCCTTGGAGTTGGCATAAAATAAATCCAGTGTTTTATTGTCTCTGGTGTGGCATGAAACGTACTGAGTGAATGTGGGCAGAGTAGAGGACGGAGGGGCATGATTAAAATCGCCAGAGATAATAAGAAGCGCATTTGGACTTTGTGTTAACAGTCGGTTAACAACAGAATGCAGAACATTGCATGCCTCTTCGCCAATAGAAGGGGGGGGGGGGTATGCACAGCTATCGCGATAACATGCGAAAATTCCCTCGGCAGATAGTACGGTCTCATGCTAACAGTTAACAGCTGATTGACCTTACAGCAGATTTGCTCTTTAATAGTGATATGACTAGGTTTACATCATCTATTATTCACAAATACTGCCAGTCCTCCTCCCTTTCTCTTACCATTTCCCATCATTCTGTCTGAGCACAGTAGTTGAAATCCGTTCAGAACCACGGTCGTATCTGGCATTAGCTTGGTTAGCCACAACTCCGTAAACAGCATGATTGGTAGAGATCTCACATTCGCCATGGAGAAGGACGGAAGAGTTTGTAATGTCTGTAACATTTCCTTTTGGCCAGACACAGAGCACCAGCTCGCTTCCCCTGTCTTCTCCTTCTTAGCTCGCAGGGAATATCCTGTTTTTCCTGGAGTAGCATTGCCATGTTGCTTAGTGGTAAACAGAGGTGCCAGATACGACCATAAAACAAAGGCCAAAAAAGTAGGAAAGGCAGAACCAACATGGTGACTTTGATGTCCATAGTTCAGTTTACATTCATATACATGTACACTCAAAAAGAAAAAGTTGAGTTATGAGTCACCAGTATAAACCAGTCATGTCTTTCCTTATTGTCACTAACTTGTTAAAGACCTTGATACTAAAGAACTGGTAGATGATTTTGCAAAGTGAAAGGCAAGAATGAGACCCCTCTAGGCTAGACCAAAAACAGTACAGTATGGAAATTGTCAATAAAAAAATGTATCTGCAAAGTTTGTTCACCTCGGACTATATTGAAAACACTACAACACATTATCTGATGATTTATTCATGTAAGTTTAATTGTTTGCTAAAAGTATGCAGTCATTTGAAATATGCTGTGTACAACATCCCACCCAAAAAAGTTGGGAGAGGGCCAAATGAATGCAAATAACATCAGAAACAAGTGCTCTTAAACAGGTGAAGCAGTTATGTTATAGTATACAAGGAGTTTCAAAGAAAGGCATAAATAGCTAATTATCCAGTACTTTCAGGATAACCTGTCTTAAAACTGTCATGCTTCTATAGTGAATATTATGAGGTGGGCTCGGAACATTTTGGTAAAGCTTTGTCCATTTACACCATTTGTTGCTGCATTTACAAATGCACCTTAAGGTTTAAGAAAGCCATACATGAATACTGTCCAGAAGCGTCAATGACTTTTTTGGGCTCTGTCTCATCTGAGATGGACAGTGGCACACTGCAAACATGTTTAATGAGTCAATATTTCGAATAGTTTTTGGAAATAAGAGTTGTTATCTTCTCTGGGTCGAAGAAGAAAAGGTCCATCCAAGCTATTATCAGCATCAGGTCCAAAGACTCCAATCAGTCACGGTACAAGGGTGTGACAGTGTCAGGCATGGGTAGATTGCATATCTGTGAGGGCACCATTAATGCAGAAAATATGTTCAGCAACATATGCTGCCATCTAAACACCATCTTTTTCAGACATATCCATGTATTTTCCAGCAGGACAAGCCAAAACCCATTCTGTTTGGATTTTACATGCATAGTTGATGAACACAGAGTATGGGTGCCAGATTGGCCTGTCTGCTCCAGTTGAGAATGTGCATTATGAAGTGGAAAATATGGCAATGAAGACATAGTACAATTGTGCAGCTGAAGACCTGTGTAATTGAAGAATAAGGGAAATTCCTGCTAGCTAAACTTGACCAACTGGTGTCTTCAATACCAGGTGCTTAAAAAGTGTTATTAGTAGAAATAGTGGTGTTATACATTGGTAAACAGCCATCTGTCCCAAGATTTTTGGATGATGTTGCAGGGTGGTGCTTTGCCAACATGTAAAACATGATATAGATTAGTGCCTGTGGATTGTATTTCACATTATGTGAAATCTTTTCATTTACCTTGCTTGGCTAACACTTTTATCCAATGTTACTGACAATTGAGAGTTTCAAATGCTATTACAGTACGTACTTAAATGGGTGTACTCTAGCTGTACATTCTGTCAGTAGCCATTACAGGAATAACATTTTTGGTACATATTGATGCACAATTTACCATTTTGTACATTTACGAAGTACCATGCCTAAAAAACATTTTAATCAACTGTCTCTCTGTCATTTTTTCCCTTGGCCAACCTATTTTCTGTCGGGTTGTTATGCCCACCAGTATTTATTTTCTCTTTTTCAGGACATTCCAAATTGTTGTATTGGCTAAGCCTGTCAGCTACATTACAATATTTTTACTATTACTTGAAAAAATGTTGTAAGTGGTTTAACACATGTCGATGTATTATGAATGCTGATGTTCTGATCTATCATCACATCGTCATCTTTTGATCACAAACCAAAATGTCTTCAGTATATACATCTTGATAATGCAATACTGATATGAGGGATTGTCTTTTGCAGCTTCCTGAGAGACATGTCCTCAGAATTAAGACCTTACTCATTAATTTTTCAGGAGGGACAGAAATTTTCAGTGACTGTGTGAAAGCAGGCCAAACAAAGCAAAATGTTTTTTCTTTTCTTTTCCCTCTAGTATTAAATGTATAGTTTTATATAGGGTGGGTAAAAGTAACTAGGCATTAAAGATTGGTAATAAAGTCCATATTTCTAATACAAATTAGAAAAAAAAACTTTATTACATAGGAAAATGAAAGCAAATCTTTAAATTTCAAAATAGGCCACTGGTTGGTGGCATCAACCAGTTTCCTCTAACAGCTGGGGATGTCTCCTGAAGGGGATATTGCTGAGAACCTCTTAAATACGTGCCTCCAAGTCCTCCAGTGTGCAAACCTCCTCCTCTGCATAGCCCCACAGGAATAAAATCACATGGAGTAAGATCTGGACTTCTTGGAGGCCATTCATGAGGTCCACGTCATCCAAGCCAACGTCCTGAAACATGCTGGTCTAATCATGCACAGTAAGAGCAAAATGAGTCCACCAGGATGGAAATAAGGTCGCCAATGTTATCCCGATGTTATTGCCTAGTTAATTTTCACCCACCCTGTATACATAGTAATAGGTAGCTTGTGTAAATAAGTTTTTTAACAGTTCAAAATAATTTTATAAAGGTAGAATATTTTTTACTTAGTGATATGTTGTGTATTTGGATCACAGCACACATCATACTCTTAAGGCTATGAATGCTTCTGTTATCTGAACATTGACCTTCAACCTCATCTCTCACAAAGCATATAAATAATGACCATATCCATGGGGAGAAGAAGGAGTTTGTGTGTCGATGGGACGAGTGTTCTCGGGAACAGAAGCCCTTCAAAGCCCAGTACATGCTGGTGGTACATATGCGCAGGCACACAGGCGAGAAACCACACAAGTGCACGGTGAGAAAACACATTACCCAGCCTGTGGTTCTGTTACAAAGAATCCTTTAATAGAGCATCAATAAATCTTTTTTTAAATTACAAGGGGCATTCAAGTCAAACTGGGACTTTTGACTCTGCATAGTAACTAAATTATAAGAGAAAAAAAAGTTAATTTACTATAAAACTACCTTCTCTATATAATCCCCTGCTACAATAATGTTACACTAATTTTATTAGTGCATCTGAGGCATAATCAGACTGCCTGCTTCATGTTTGAAACACTAGCCTCCCAGGGGCATCTTTAATAGCCCAAACATGTGGAAATTGCTTGGAATGAGGTCAGGACTATATGGGGGATGTGGCAAAAACTCCCAGCTGATTCCTTGTAATGTGCAAGTGGCGTTTATAAATGATTGCCCACTGATGTTCCCACTGATGTGTCTCTTACATGAGTTGGCGCCAAGTTATCTATCTATGACTATGAGTCTTCTCTGACTATGAGTCTTCTCATTGTTCTGTGATTGAAGTCTTCTTTAAATGTCAATTGGTTCTATGCCTTCATTCACAATTCACACGTCCCGGTTTGAATTGAATGGCCTTTGTATTACTTTATATGGCAGTAATCAATAGACTATGATTGTAACAAATCAGTTTGTTTGTAGCAAATTAACAGTACATTACAGTGAGTAAGTACGAGTGAAGTTCTTGATTTGTTGGTGTCCTTTTTTTGTTACCAAGTGCAGTTTGAGGGCTGTTTCAAGGCCTATTCTAGATTGGAGAACTTGAAGACACACTTGCGCTCTCACACAGGAGAGAAACCTTATGTGTGCGAGCATGAGGGCTGCAACAAGGCCTTCTCAAACGCATCAGACCGTGCCAAACATCAGAATCGGACCCATTCCAATGAGGTATATACACTTGACCTCTTTTAGCCTGTTCATGCTCAGGCAAGTAGAACTGTTAAGCATTTACTGTATAAAAATATCATTTATATTTATAGCATTGTGAATTAAAATAAATAATTACCCATTATTATAATTATTATTATTTATTTATTTTTCTTTTTTTTTTTTTACACACCAGTTAGGATAGGGCTAGAGCATTTTACAATTTTAAAATATACAGGCTGCAGTTTCCCAGAACAAGCCCTAAAACATGGAGCTGCATGCAGCTCCGGATTGGGTTTAACCCTGCCATTTCAATTTATGAAAAAAAAAATGTTTTAAGTTTCTCACAATTTTTCACAGAAACCCTATGTATGCAAGATACCTGGCTGCACCAAGCGCTACACAGATCCCAGCTCTCTACGCAAACATGTGAAAACTGTTCATGGTCCTGAAGCCCATGTCACTAAGAAACAACGTGGAGACATTTACCCCCGACCCCCAGCCCATCCCCGTGAACCTGGAGCCAATGGACAGGGCAGATCGTCAAAATCGCAACGCCCCTTTGAAGCATTTTCTGACCAAAGGGGGTATAACCATGCTACCTCAAAACAAGGTGAAGGTCTACAAGTCAAGTCAATCAAAACAGAGAAGCCCATGGTGAGCCCCTTTTCACACTTAATTCATATTCATACTTAATTCATATTCTTCATATGCTCACATTGGTGAAATAATTATATACTCTTGATTCTAAAAGAAACTGACATAAATAAGCACACCTTTAAGTGCTTTTAAATTATTTTTCTGACCTCTTTACGCCATTTTTTTAAATTCAGAGCTGATCTTTTGTTTGACATATTTTACCCTACTCCACTGCTTGCTCTTATAACTCAGCCTGTCACTTATTTTACACCTATGCAACTTTGCAATGCATGGCCTGTATAATAACTAAATGTGTTTTTCATCCAATACTTCATGCTTTACTTGCCTTCATTCTAAGGACAGTGGGTGATCAGGTGAGATTTGGTGAACTATAAACATTGATATCCTTAAGAATAAGAGCTCTGAACTTCCTGCCATAAATCATATTGTTCTCACAAGATGGACTTCATCAGATTAAACAGAAATCATTTCATCCATCTGTGTGTGGTGTCATTGTACAGTTTAGCATCAAAACCTTTAGAAAATAGGTCACCAGAATTAATTTTGCAAATCTTCCTGAATGTATACCATACATCTTATGCTCTGCTCATGCCTACAGGGACACAATGTAAAAAGTGGCCAAAAGTTTTCAATTTTCAAAGACTGACAGAGCTTTTCAGTGACAGAAAGCAAAGTAACCTTAGAGAAGTAAAAGGTGAAACGTTTGCAACTGGTTCTCCTGCTAAAACATTTCCATGTACATATAATTAATTTTTTTACTTCTTATGTATTATCAAATAAGTGGTTTTATATACATTCTATAGGTAGCAAGTGAGGATATTGCAATATCTTAATGCTACAAGTAAAGCCATAACAACTGTAAGTAAACTAAGGCAACCAGCATGGTTTGATGGTTTAAACCAAAAAAAAAAATCTGAGGTGTGAGGTGTACAGTAATCCTTAAATCAGTCCTGAACAAAAGATGCAATAGGTGCTTAAGAAAAAGCTTAGGGCTTTTTTCCATTCTATGTGCCATGCCAAATGCCTTTCATCACTCTAATTGAAAATAGATCGTTGAAGAGCCTATTGTCATGGGCTTGCCACATTTAATTTATACATGTATATCTTTTCTCTCAGACGTCTCAGCCAAGCACTGGCGGTCAGTCTTCATGCAGCAGTGACCAGTCCCCCACCAGCTCCCATCTCAGCCATGGACTCAAACTTGCTGTGAGTACTATTGGCCTCGTGGGGGAGGAGGTGGTGGAGAACCAGGAATTTGAAGAGGAGGATGACAAGAAGGACATTGAGGGAGAAGAGGAGGATTCCCCTGGCATGGTCTACACTGTTTCTACTGCTACAGCCACAGCAGCTACTCTAGCCATACAGCCCCGCAGGAGTCTGGGCCCGCGCTTGCACTGGATGGAACAGGTTAAGAGGGAAAGGCTTAGGCAAGTGAATGGAGGGACACAAAGGCTAGGACATCTGTCACCTACAGCACTCTCTAAAGGCCACAGTCTGCCCTCCCTCACAGTAAAAGGTAAGTCTCAGTCCTCCATGTGCATGTTTTGTCTATTAATTTTGATTAATATATTTACTTCCTTATTAAATTTATGTCATATTAAAATGATTATGGATCAAATATCACAGGGAGAAAAATATTCCTGAGAAACTCCATGAGCTCTGTCCTATGAACTCTTTATAATGCATGTTGGCATTTGTTTTTATTTATGGTGTATTTGAAAGTAAGACATGAGACAGATCTTTGTTATAGGTGATACTGATTAATAATGATAATCACTAATTTTCTTAACATGGCTTTGCATTTCTATGAACTCTAGGCTTGTGTACTATGAAGAATACTTGTGTGGATGCACCTGTGCCTCAGCCTCCTTTATACCCTGAGCCATCCAGCACAGACCTGACAATGCTGAGCCTCCTACGGGATCGCTGTGACAGCAGTAGCAGTGCCACCAGCTCAGCCTACCTAAGTAGCAGCCGCCGTTCTTCTGGCATTTCTCCCTGCTTCTCCAGTCGACGCTCCAGCCAAGCCTCACAGTCTGAGCATAGCCAGCAGAGACAGCTACACAACATCAGTGCTACTGACTCCTATGACCCCATCTCCACTGATGCCTCACGTCGCTCCAGCGAGGCTAGCCAATGTGGTGGAGGTAGTGGTTCTGGTGGGGTAGTGCTTGGAGGAAGTTGGGGTGGTGGCAGTGTAGGTGAGGGAGGAGGTGGAATGAGAACAAGAGGTAAGTTAAACTTAACGCCAGCACAGCATTATCATCTCAAAGCCACATATGCAGCTGCAACTGGTGGGCCCCCTCCAACACCTTTGCCTAACATGGAACATGTGAGCTATAAAATGCAAATGACTGTGGCAAAGAATGTAAAAGGCATGAACCAACTTATATTGCCATCACTTGTCAGACCATGTTGCAGTAATGATGGTAGTTCTTATCAACCTTCCCACAGAGGGAAGGAATTGTATCCAAGGAAAGGCCCAGGCAATAGTGACGGAAGAGCGAGTAACCCTCTAAGACCAAGAGATCAAAATACCATTGGAAATCCACAGGTATGGTGTTTTGGCAGCCAGAATAACATGGACCACTTAAATCCTCTGGTTGGTAATAATGTCTCAGGTGGTGTTGGTAAAAGTGCACATCACAAAAAATATACCAACTCAGAGAGCAATATCCAGAGTGGCCAGCTTTCTTTTTTCCCTCCTAACATTATGGACCAGTCAACACCTGGAGCTTTAGGCATGGAGCATGATGTGGCTTTCTTATGTAGGGATGATGACATTTTTCCAGAGAACCAGGATGGTCTGTTTTGCCAGCAAAATTGGATAAATTCTCAATTTCACAGAAATCATTTTGCCCAGAATAGTGAGGAGGTGCAGAATATACAGAATCCTTCAAAGAAACACGGGGCACAAGAAGTGCAAAGAACCAGGAAAGATAGCTTCCCAATCCAGTGGAATGAGGTAAGCTCAGGAAGTACTGATGCTTCACCTCCTCAGAAGCCAAACAAAATTAATTCAGTAGGCCTTCCATTTTGTCATGTTGAAAATATGAATGTAGAACAGGAGTCCCCTTCATACTTTCCAGACCTGCAACACCTTAAACAGCACAGTAGTGTTCAGCAAATATCTGACCAGACCAATGGACACAATTACTCAACTCAGTGTAGGCAAGGATCAGATTCAAGCCAACAGCTATCTTGCAGAATGAGCCAGAGTAAGTCAGAGGAGTCTTTACAATGGAACTGGAATGGTGCAAGGAGGAAAAGCTTAAGCACATATAACTTTGGTCAGCAAAAGTGTCAAAATGCCTTGGGCCCCATCCGACCATGTACTGTTCATCAAGCCAGACAGAGGCTTGAAGTGCCAGTTAAAGAAAGTGGAAACTCACAAAGAACAGTAAAGTCCGGATTATCCCATGTTTTTGTACTCTCACTTCAATCCCAGTGTTCAATGTCTTGTCAGCCTGTGGATCAAGACCCCTCTCCACTACAACAATATTCCAACCAACAGATCACCAGTAGCCACAATTTTTCAAAGAAAAATAACACTAACTGCTCACTTTCTAATCAAGTTTCAGGACTAAAACTAGAAGTTGAAGATCAGCTTCAAGCAAATTCATGCTCTTCCATGCAGCAACAGCAAGTTTTCGAGCAGTGCTTTGACCAAACTAAGTCTTCAGGTTTTAGAGCTCAGCAGTATGGAAAGGAATCAATTAAAATTGCTACTGGGGTAACATGTGGACCCTTGGAGGGTGCTTTGTCCCCTGGTGCTGATCAGGTGACCAGCACAGTAGAGAGTAGCCCAAATGGCAGTGTTTGGGATAATGTTGGCCAATTTTCCTCCATCCTGGATGATAACCTTGACCAGTGCATTTCTGATGTCATAAGTCCTAGTGTTCTTCATGATTTGTCACAGACTTCCTCTTGGAAGTTTCCACACCTGTCAGATGTATTTCATAGCTTGTCTCCTGGTACAACCAACATGGCCATAGGAGACATGAGCTCAATCCTGACTACCCTTGCAGAAGAGAGCAAGTTTCTTGCAATTATGCAGTAGTTTTTTATCCTACAATGGATTACAAAGGGTAAAACAAATAACCTAATGAATTAAATAATAAATGTACTTGCAGACTGTAGAAAATCTTTGATTTATACCTGCCTGACCAAAAAAAGTCACAGTTTCAGTTGCGTTTAATTACTGGCCAAATATAAAAAATAAGCAAAGAATTACAGATGTTTTAAATTAATGGAATTAGGTTACAAAGCCCTCAACAGATTTTATACAACAGTTAGTTGTAACCAAGTACTGTAATTAGCAGTGGTGCATGGGGAAAATCCAGCCGATGCTTGCATTGGCACACACACACACACACACACACACACACTATATTGTAATTTTCAGTCTTTATGTTATGTTGACTCCCCTTGCAAAGGTATAATTCAATTTAATTCAATTTTATTTGTATAGCGCTTTTAACAATTGTCCTTGTCGCAAAGCAGCTTTACACAATCAAAAGAATTATTTAAGTTTGTATGGAATGTGAATGTGTATGAATCAAAATGGTCAGATAGTCATTGGTGAGCAAGCCGAGGGCGACAGTGGCAAGAAAAAACTCCCTGTATAACCAGACACTTACTGTATTTTTATTAAAAACTCAAAATCTCTACCCTCCAAAATTTTTCCATAATGAATTAATTTTTGAATGTTTGCTAACAGTGATGTAGAAGGGTGCCTAGCTCTTCATTTTGTTGGCCAGTAGCCTCATCTGATTGGTAAATCCTTAATTTTTTTTTATCAAGGGAAGACAACTACACCCTGGCTTTCCTTGACATAATTCTGACAAATCACAGTTTGACAGTGCTGTTATAGATAGCTTTATCTGATTGTTTAATCTTTATTGCTTTTTTTATTTATTTAAAGGAAGCCAGTTTGGCCTGGCTTCCTTTTGCACATGATGATGAAGGTGCAATACCATGTGTCACCACACATTCACCACATAACATAAGGGCACTGTTCCACGCTACTGTTAAGCGAAGTGTGTTTTTTTTTTTGTTTGTTTGTTTGTTTTAATTAAAATGACAGACATAATCCGAAAAAACTGGGGAAGCCTGGCTTCGCTTGGCTAACTGGAGAAAATGCCACTGGTAATTTAATTGGACAAGAGGCATTCTGTGAGTAACTGCACCTGTATTACTCTGGTTCACAGACATTCTAATAATCATTAATTACACAAAAAAGATTTTATTCCGTTTTAGAACTATTTTTTTGGCAGAAGAATTTGTTGATTGACTGGTGTTTGTAAAACCGCAATATAAAAGCAATATCAAGCTAGAGGTCAAGCTTTTGTATTGAATATAAGCAAGGCTTTGATTCAATTCAGTTTTATTTGTATAGCGCTTTTAACAATTGCTTTCGCAAAGCACCTCCATGGATTAAAAAAAAATAGGAAAATTAGTATGAAATGTGTGTGAAAATATGAATCAAAAAGATCAAATTGTCCCCATGAGGAAGCTGAGGGTGACAGTGGCAAGGAAAAACTCCCTGAGATGGCATTAACCATCCTTAAGGAGTTTATTGAGAGGAACCAGACTCAACGGGGAACCCGTCCTCATTTGGGGGATAACAGATTGCAGGAATTGTTTTGCAGTCAAAAATACTGTCAGTTATTCATACTGTGTTATGACTTATGACTTGTAGAAGTTTAATATAACAGGAGATGTATTTAAGTTAATATGGAGTCCAGTTTCGTTATTTGTGGCAATAAACTGAAGTCACCTGATTACCTGAAATGACCAAGTTGGCCGACCAATTACTTTTTGTCCAGTTCTGATCGAATAGGCATATTCTAGGATTAAAACTGTAAATGAGTAGTTCTGGGAGCAGAAGGAATCATTTTCACACATGAATTGACCACCATGTTGCATGCTGTAGTTAAAGAAAAGGTGGCAGTCAAATGAAATATTTCAATGATGACTTTTTTGGGCCAGGCATAGTTTGTTTGGGAGAGTTAATTAAGGTATAGACATACTATTTGTATATGTCTTAGCTGCCTAAAGATAGGATTGTGGAAACCTCATAAATATACTGTGAGTAAAAAATAAAAAAAACATTCTATTTGTGGGATAATCGAATATACATAAGCCAGTTTTATATTTATTTAGTGCGACAACAGCATCATTCCCTCCTCTTTAAAACAGGATTCAATTTTATTCCTTGTATTTGATTAGCCTTTTAACAGTGATATTGTCACAAAGCAGCTTTACAGAAATAAATAAATTCTGCATATACATTTTACATTTATAAATTTCCCCCACAGTATTCTGTATATTATTGTGTAGTTTTGCATTTTATTATAAATTATTAATTGATGTGCATGTTTATTTTTTCAAATACACACTGAATTTGTATACAAGTATAATATACTGTACATGTATCTCATTTACTAAAGACAGACCAACTTGCGATTGTCATCAGATAATGACAGGTTAAATGTTCCATTTAATGGGCCTTAGTGTTGCAATTTCATATAGTAATACTTATATTTTATCGTATGCCTTGCATTGGTAGTATTGGAATTAATTTCCTGGTCTTGTATTTCGCTTGACATTTTTTAAACATTACATCGAGGGGAGCATTTTAATTACACAATTATCTACCAGAGCCTTATATGAATAATTATATTTACGTTAGACCAACAAAGTCATTTTATTTGACAAGAGGCATTCCATGAGTGCTGATATACAGTGGTGTGAAAAACTATTTGCCCCCTTCCTGATTTCTTATTCTTTTGCATGTTTGTCACACTTAAA
>JAOVVA010000027.1:9408194-9419579 GCA_028565275.1 Leiocassis micropogon | reverse complement strand
CTCCCAGCCATTTGCATTGGGCAGCAAGGAAGCTCACTCGTCTCTCCAAGTTCCTTTTTAGCGGTGAAAAACGCTACTATATATATATATATATATACACTGTATATAGGGCATTTTCACATTAGGGCTCCAGGTTCGTTTCCCTCTGTTCTCTGGAAAAGGTGGTCTCAACATTAGAGGGTGTTTTTACATTAGGCAAGATTGCTTTGTTCCCAGGAACAATTGCTCCCCCTCAATGGTTAGCCAGTGGTCACATTATTTATGCTCTCCATTCTTAGGTATGCTTGTGGAATTACACTTTGATACAACAGATGGTAGTATCTATCCCATCCCATCCCACACACACTTAAGATGACTACATTTTATGCTTTATGATCCACCATTAACCATATGAAGAAGAGAATGACGAAGTGAACCCACGGACTACGCACTATATTATTGAGATTTTAGGGGGGAAAAATGTAAAACGCTGTATTGTTCTCGAGACCACCTTTTCAAGTAAACTAGGGGACGGGTCCTGAGTGAAGAATGGTTGTGTTCTCACTGATCAAAATGAACCATACCTCGGCGTCAAGTCTTCTCAGAAATTATCATAGTGCCAATATGTGAAAATGACAAGTTCAGATTTTTTTCCCCACACTGTCCTCGGGCACAGACTAAATTAGATATAGAAGTCAAAGAAATTTAGTCCCTGAGTGCAGATAGCATGCACCAACTTCATCCATAGGTGGAATAAGATTTTATCCCATAAAATCAGAACTTGATCATCCAATGTGTAGTAATTCATTAAAGAACCACGTACTTAAATTGGTGCTCTGCACCACTTGTGTTGAAGAGAAATGGCTCACCAGAGCACGCACACAGCATGAGCATCTCAATCTCTGATCTCAAAAATGTCAAGCCAACAGCAAGTGTAGTCAACAGTAAATGAGTTGTCTGAATGTTTGTGTGCATCTGTGATTTGGCAATTATGTACATGGACCATCAGTCCCCAGGATCAAGATTCTCCAGAGCAAGATTCTGTAAGTCTGCTTCGTTTATCACAATCCTATTGTTAAAATCAATATACAAACAAAACTGAATTAATGTTGAAAAAAACCCAGATGACTACTTTTACATTTGACAGACACCCTTATCCAGAGTGACTTAAATTTCATTGCATTATACATCTGAGCAGGTGAGGGTTAAGAGTCTTGCTCAAGGGCTCAACTTGGTGCCGAGGTTTGAACGTGGGACCTTCCTATCAGTAATCCAATGCCTTAACCACTGAGCTACCACTGGCCCCTGACTAAAAACTTTTAAAAAATTTTAAAAAAAACTAGAAAAGATTTGTATGGTGGTTATCTTTTCTTCATTTGGCCATTTGCACCCAAAATCTACTATACATGCTATGTTTTATAAAGTTTTCATAATTTTTTTTAGGACTTTTCAAAATGTTTATTTGGAGAGGGGTTAACAATGAAATCTTGCAAACAAATGGACATTTTTTCCAAATTGACAAATTTTTCGTTCCCAACAAAGTTGCTTTTGTAAGATATTTCAATTGATAAAATTTTAAATCATCCTTCTTTTTATCGTAGATCTGATAACATTTGATTAACAATAATGTGCTGTATAAAATGTATTGCAAGAGAAAATTTCATTTTTACATACGTCAATATGCATCCGAGTTTCTGAAATAATAAAACCCCAGCTAATGAGATCAAGTGATATGATCCGTGTTTGGAGTTTTGACCCATATAGGCCTTTATAGATTAGACCATTAATGTGGAACTAATTAGATGCATAAGATCTGCATAGATATCAAAGATGCATTGTAAAGACCAGTGTTCCCTCACTAAGCATCTTTTTTGTTTTTTTAAATACACCTTACTAAACTTAAAGATGTTGTACATGATTTGGTATTCAAATGTATTCCTGCAATACATAGTTATCCAAAAACACCATAAATAAAAAAAAAAAGGAATAAGGACTAAGTATCTTCTGTAGCTTTTAAAGTGAGACCCGGGAAACTGCCAAATTTGGTGGATCGTAGTTATTCCTGGTTCTTAATGTACATACAGTTTCATAACCGTTTCATTTAAACCCATGGCACCTTGATGAACTTTTTACAAAACAGTAAACATTTAGCAGATGCAAGCTGCTGGTGCATTAGAAACATTATACTTTTTAGTCCAACGTTAAAGTTTTGTGACAAATGCATTTTCTACATGCTTTGTCATTATCCATTATCCAAGTAAAAAGTATAAGAAAGCTGTTATAAAAGACTATTAAATGGTAAATTGTGCATCAACAAAATGCCCATATTGAAGAAGTTGCCTAACCTTTGTTGCCAGGAAACCTCATGTAGGTTTAAACCCTATCAATATTTTACATGCTAGTTTGTAGCTGATCCAAATAAGTAAATTGTTTACCGATTCAAGATACATGACTATAGTGGAAAGAAATATGAAATCAATACACCAGTTAACATAAAATTCTAGTATATTTCATTTGTGACGTGTGATCGAGTGGATGTTGCTTTTAATCCTCCAGATGTACATAAAGGAATGCAGGCAAGTATGTGAACCACATTCATGTTTCTCTCTGCTCATACATGTGCATGCATAATCAAACATCATGTTTAAACTAGCCTTACTGGTGTTCACACTGTTTTTTGCAAACATCCTCAGTTTTAAATAGGATGATAAATAAAAACCTAACAACTGCAGAAAAAAAACCGCACGTCTCGTGTGAAAATGCAACATTGAATAGATTATTTACAATAAAAAGATCATTCAAAGAATGTAATGAGAAAAACAAGAAATGCTTATAAAACAAAATGGGGGAGACAAAAAAAAATAATAATCAACATTCTAGAATATAGTTTCTTGGTTCAGTCCAACTCCAGTGCTGTTGGTTAGAACCCTCTATCGAGCACAGCTCCAACCATTTAACAAATCCCACACAGTTATTCAATATTTTACACTAAAGAAAACATGAAAATTAGACTGGGAATAGAACTAAACTTGCATCGCATGGTTGATATCCAAAAAAGGAACTGGCAGGACAATATAGTTCTAGTGGAAGGCTAAAAAAGTGAGACATGAAACGAAGAAAAATGGTCAGGTCAGATCTTGTCCTGAATGAATGAATGTTGCAGGGCTTGGTTTATACTAATGCGCTTGGCAGGATCCAACATCAGTGTGCCATCGAATAAATCCTTAAGCTGCATCACTTTCTTTCTCTGCTCTTCTGGAAGCCTCTGGCCGCCAATCAGGTCTGCCAGCAGGTCTTTAGTTGGGTTAATAGTGCTCATCACAGTCACTTTCTCCTACAGAAAATCAGAGATTTTACATGAGTACTGGGGAATATAGAGGTGTATGCATAAGTAAAAGCATTAACAAGCTAAATTTTTTGAACAATAAGTACTTTTGCAATGTAATATGAAAATAAATTCATTATAATATAATTGAAAAAAATGTATCATACTATAGACTATACGTTATAAATATTAGGAATTTTAACAAACCCTTTCAGTCACTTTGTCCACTTCTATGTACAGAAAGTTAAGGTTCTGGTCGAAATGTTGATCTTTAAATAAACCTTTCCGAATCATCTGAAGACAATAACAAAAAACTGTTTAATGCAATATCAGAAAATAATACCATGTCAATATTTCAAACATACTGCAAATATGGTCACATTCCATAATAAGAATATTATTATTATTATATAAGACATTAATTCACAAGCCAGATCATACCTTGTTGGGCATTTTCCCTTTAAGGTCCATGGCCAGTTTGAGCATGTGGTTGTTGGAGGAACCAGGAAACAATATCTTTCCTGTATAAAGCTCATACAGGGTGCAACCCACGGACCACATATCAATTGCATAATCATACGGCTTTCCAATGACTACAGGCAAAGAGAAAACAGTACAAGTCATATTGTTGCACCTTGCACTCTAGTACCATTTACATTCCAACAATTTCACATAATTTATGATATACAGTCAGTCTCCTACATACGAACAGTCAAGTTACAAACTTTCAAAAATCTGAACATGAGATCGAACATGTTCAATCACTGAATTTAGATTATATGTCCAGGGTACACTGCCATGTGCGAGGAGCGTGCATCCTCTGCAAGTGCAGTACATGCAGCCCAGGATGTCTGGAGCCCAGGAAGTGCCAAGCAATGACAGTAGAAATAATTGAGAAAATGGAGCGAGGTGAAAAGATGGCAGACATTGTTCATTATTTATAAGTATCGGCACGTTCAAAAGACCACTGTACTGTAATATGCAGTGCATTGCCAATTCTTAGTATCCTAGTACGTAGACAACGTTTGTTGGACTAGCACTTGCTCGTATGTAGGGACTCTCTCTGTGTGTGTGTGTGTGTGTGTGTGTGTGTGTGTATATATATATTTTTTTTTTCCCTTTTTTGTATTTTAAGAAATTGAATGGGTGAGCTTACTGATCTCAGGAGCTCTGTAGAACCTGCTGACCAGGTAAGGTGTAATGTCATTATCAGCAATGTGGGAGGCTGAACCAAAATCACACAGTTTGAGGATAGTCTTTGATTCATTCACCTGCAAGAGTAAGGCATTGGTTAGAAATAAAACTGTAAAAAGGAGAAACAATCAAAAGAAGTAAAAATCTCATTATAATGAATAAACTTTGAATTAAGGTGCAACATGTCAGTGACAAATTTACTTTTAAGTTCCAAACAACTGAATCACTTAAACAAGACAATTATTTAAACATGCTGTTTGAAACCTTTATAGTTTTTCTACATAAGTGATACAAATGAATCCCAAAAATTAGGGCATCACAAAAAGGATGGTCATTTAATTAAAAAGTTATATTTTAGAAAAAACTAAACATTTCAAGCCTTTTTGCTTTAATTTTGATAATTATGGCTTACAGCTCATGAAAATCCATTATCTCAAAATATTTTAGTGTTTGAGTAACTTGTTATTCATATAAAATAAACACCAAATAACTTGCAGTCTTGTTCGGTACACGCGACTACAACTACAGTGCTAAAACTACCACCAACTGGTTTGTTGACCAATATTATTACAGTGCTTGATTAACCAGCCATTTCACCTGACCCAAACCCCATAGAGAATCTATCGGGTAGTTTCAAGAGTAAAATGAGAAACACCTGACAACAATACAGAACTGCTGAAGATGAATTAGTCTCTAATAACCTCTATTTGAATGCCTGACCAAATACTGAGTGCATAAATGAACATACCTTTCAGAAGTTAGACCTTTCTATATTGTAAATCCTTTTTTGTGGATAAGGAAATATTCTAATATTTTGGGACACGGATTTAAAACAAAAAAAAAAGGCTTTTTCCACAATATTCTAATTTGCAATGTACTTGTAGACACGTGTGGCTTGAGCCATATATTTTGATGACAGATTGTCTATTATTCCAAGTAACTCAGTTCCATTTTTATTTTCCTGACAGAAAAGAGCTGATCAGGTCTGGCCCCTTCCAACAACAGGAACTGGCACAGCAGACAATTGCCTTAAAGTGATATTTTATGGTATTATATTCACATAGTGCTCATAAAACATCTACAAATTTGTCTATACTATTAATGAAACCGGCATGGACAAAATTGATGGGACCCATAAACTAATATTTTATTGAACAACCGTTCTTTACCAACAGTTTTCAGTGACCATTATGTGTTTTTCTTTCTTTAAAGGAAGGTGCTGCACAATTAATCAAAAATTTTTTAAATTTCAATACAAACCTGTGCAATTATTTAATCGCAAAAAGCTGCAATTTATTATAGGTAATATAAGCATAGCCGGGTTAGACAGTAGTCAATTATGTTCTATTTTTAAAAATAACTTTGGGTGATAAATATTGGAAAACATTTTCTTAATGTTATCACTTGTGTCTTTATTAGTCGTTAGCCTAGATATGTACATACATGACCATCATACTCATGGCGGCAATCTCCAAACTGTTACCACAAAGTGGAAAGCAAATAAATTGACTTTGTACACTGTATCTTTAAGATTCCCTTTCCATTTCCCTTCCAAACAAGTCTTGGGATTAAAACCTTTGCCAGCATGACAATGCCCCTGGTCACAAAGAGAGGAGTAGAAGTCGAGTTGGGAAAAACCTGGCAGACTGCACAAAGTCCCAACTTTGGAAACCCAACTGTGAACGAAGTATAAAATCAGTGGTTGATCTCACTAATGCTTTTGTGGCTTAACGGGTAAATCATACTAAACCACATTCCAAAGTCTAAAGAAAATATACCCAGAACATGGAGGTTATAGTAACAACAAGGGCAGGCTATTAGTACATATGAGCATGATGTGTTTGTGTGTGAATATGTCCATATTTGGTCATACAGAGTATATGAGTACAGAAAGAGCAGTCATTGTGTGTATGATTTTTTTTTTTTTTGGTTAAAATGGTTTAGCTCACCAATATGTTGTCCGGTTTGATGTCGGCATGTAGAATATTACAACGCTTTAAAAGCTTTAAGGCCAGAAAAAGCTGCTGGCTGTAGGAACGAACAGCCTTAATGTGAAGGCCAACATCTTTACCATACTTCTTCAAGACTTCTCGAAGATTCATGCTGAGAGAGAGTGTGAGAGAGAAAGGGAGGGAGAAAAAAATAAGCACCATATTGCAAACAGTATGTTAAAATGAGTGCACTAATAGTTTATCACTCATCTACAGTGCATACAGTGCACCAAATTTTCATGATATTTTGATAATGTTACCCTAATTTTCAGTATTTTTTTGTTCCAGCTAAATAGGAAAAAAAAAAAAAGAATGTGTTATCCGATTATTACACCACACAATTACAAACCTTGTGTAGAGAAATCCATTAAAAAACTTCCTTTATGAAAGGAAGCCTGGCCCTCTTTGAAAAAGTTACTGCCCCTAAACTTAACTGGTTGTGCCTCTCTTGGTAGCAACAACTGCAATAAAGTGTTTGTAATAACTGAATCAGTCTGTGGAGGAATTTTGGCCCACTCTTCTTTACAGAATTGTTTTAATTCAGCCACATCGTAGGGTTCTTCGAGCATGAATGGCCTGTTTAAGGTCAAGCTACAGTATATCAATCGGATTTAAGTCCAGACTTTGACTAGGCCACTCCAAAACCTTCATTTTTTTGGTCTTGAAATGTGTTTTAGATCATTGTCCTGCTGCATAACCCAAGTGTGTTTGAGGTCACGAGGTCTCTTTCGAGATTTTACGGAAGAGCGCACAATTCATGGTTCCATCATGCCAAGTTATTCAGGTTCTGAAGCTGCAAAGCAGCCCAAGACCATAACACTACCACCATGTTTGACTGTAGGTGTGATGCTTTATTATGAAATGGTATTATTTTTACGCCAGAGGTAACGGAATGCTGATCAACACCAAAAGTCTATCTTTGTCTCATCGGTCTACAGAATATTTGCCCAAAAGTCTTGGGGATAATCAAGATTTTTTTGGGGGGGAAATGTGAGACGACCTCTCCCATGAATGCCATTCATGAACACTTACCCTAACTGAAGCAAATGAGACCTGCCTCAGTTAGGAACTTCTTTAGAAGTTGTTTGGGTTCTTTTATAAACTCCTGGATGAGTCGTCGTTGTGCTCATGGAGTAATTCTTATAGGCTGGCTACTCCTGACAAGGTTGACAAATGTTCCAAGTTTTATTTATTTGTGGATAATTGCTCTCACCATGGTTCGCTGGAGTCCCAAAGAAGGGGGAGAGAATTATTTGTCACATAGGGCCAGGTAGGGTTGAAGAGCTTTTTCCCCTTAATTAATGAAACTATTTAAATATTGCATTTTGTATTTACTCAGGTTATCTTTGTATAATATAATTTTTTTTTAATGATCTCAATCCATCAAACGCATATCTTCATCATTTATCTATTAAATACAAACACACATGCATACTTATAATGTACTACAATGTACCTAAGAGGCTCAAACACCAGACACAAGTGCTGTTTGTGGTAGAAATGTCTGAAGAGGCGCAAGCAATGGAATTTATCATCTGGATCAGCATCATTAAGTTTCTTCAGAAACTCCAACTCCTTCAGCCCCGTCTTTTGCCTGTGAGCAGAGAGATTGTTCCATTAATATGATGGTGCTTCATACAATTTTCAATGTAAAACAATAAAATTTGACAAATAGCAAATATAAACTTTCTTCCGCTTCAACACAAAACAGAGTAGGTGGTCATTTAGAGTTACCAGCCTCAAAAATCTCCAATTTACATCACCTCAGATTAGAGCCACCATGAATTACAGGGCAAAAGTAGCAGAAACATTACGCCATATTAACTGTTCAAATGAGATATGTTACATACAGTGGAACCTTGGATTACGAGCAAAAATCGTTCCGGAAGCGGGCTCGTATTTCAAAACACTCATAAACCAAAGGGAATTTCCCCATAAGAAATAATGGAAACTCAAATTATTCATTCCACAGGCCAACATACATAAAAATAATTAATACAAAGTAAAAAAAAAACAAATTAACCTGTACTTTGCCGTTAAAAAAAAGTAAAAATAAATCCCGACAGATAAGTGTTTCCGTTTATGCGCGCAGGCGCTGCGTGTGCGTTTGTGTGTGAAGCTAAAGTAAGAGGAGAGGAGGAATCAGCCCCTTCCCACTCCCTCTTCTCATCTTACACAGTAAACCTTCCTCCTCTCTTATTTGAGTTTCACATCAAATTAAAGGAAAGACTGTTTTATCGGGGAACAGAATCACTGCTGTAAAGTAAAATAAATAAATAAATAAAGACACAAAATAAAACATGTTTTACACGGACACACGTGTTCACAGTGTTGATTACACAAGTGAGAGACGAGCACTAAGACCGAGCAGGGGAGACGATTACCCACAATTCTGCATGTACCACGTTCCTAAACATTGTTGCTGCCCAGAACACCCGGAAAATGGAAATGGTATTCCCGATGGCAGTGGGCTCTTTCATTAATATACCCTGCCACAGTGCAGAAATGGTTCAAGGACAAAACACAACAACCAGTTCAAGGTGTTTGCTTGCCCTTTGAAATATTCTGCTACTGATGACTTTAGTGTCTGCTTTGGTTGAAAATTATGAGGGATACTGCCATGAACATAGTTTTTTTGCTTTTTAATATTTTCCATTTAAGTTTTGTAAACTAAAAATCCCCAGTGGATTTAAGGGGTCTTTATTTTGCCAGCCTGAAAAAAGTAGTACATTTTTTATTTTTAAACCAGATCACCCAGCTCTACTTATAACAAACAGTAAATTCCTCTGTATTTACATGAGCTCGTTGTTGCGGATGATCTTGACTGCCACCTCTTGGCCAGCACGGGCAGTGTCTCTAGCACGGACGACATTGCTGAATACACCCTGACCCGTGTAGCCATAGACATCGTAGCGTTTATCCAGTGTCTCACCAATGTTCACACCTGCATTTATAAAACAAAAAGCAAAGAGAAAAAGAAATTAAAAAGGTTCATCAACAGACTCAAAATAGCAGTAACACTACCACTGAATTATATATTGTTGCTATACCTGTCAAATTCAGTTTAATTTGACAGGTATAGCAACACACAAAGAATTCCAAAAATACTGATACCAGCATGTGATCATGATCTGAAAATTTTAATTTTTTTTACTTTAATTTGCAACAAGTCTCAAAAAATGGTCTATTAAGTTCTTTAAAAAAACAAAAAAAAAAAACACTTACGATAATATCCTTCAGCATCAGTCCAGTTGTCTCTAAGATTTGGGTTTTCCTTAAAGTCTTTGCCGACTCCAACAGCCCTGAGCCTGGCACTCTAAAAAGAGAAGATAAAAAGTTTATGAACAATGTTTATATCATCACCTTTTGTTTAAAGAAAAAGTTAATCAGTTTTTTGTATTTATTATTATTATTATTATTATTATTATTATTATTATATTTTTAAACTTTTGACTCTTACGTCAAAATCTGCAGCAAACATGTCGTCTGACTCTGTAAACATGTCAGGGGCAGAAGGCTTCTTCACATTTGTCCCTGATAAACAAAAAGCAAAACTAGTTTGTACATTGCTTCTAAATTTTACACACACAAAAAAAAAAAAATAATAATCTAACTAATTTTCCACTTCACAAGAGACAGCTCAAGCACTCACACTCTCATCATCTATACCACTTTATCCTGTATTCAGGATCCAAGTCAAACACATTAAATGAAATTTTGAACAAAGTACAATCCCATAAATTAACGACGAGACAGAGATGAACGACAGCTTTAAGGCTCACGTTCACAACCCTGCTTGTTTAAGAATACGCTTAAGTAAACGTTTTTGTTGCAAACTTGCATGTGCAATGAACAACGATGTTTGAGATTGCGTTTATTACAATAAATAAAAATGTATAAAAGGCAGAATTGAATTGGGAATCTTCATAATAGACAGCAAAAATAAACAGTTGGTGAACCTGGCTAATGTTTGCATAGTAAACATTACTAGCTAAAATCCCAGTAATAGTGCCATCCCTAGTAATATGATTAACTGTGTTAACTCTGATTAATATTTCCAACAAGAGCAGCTGGTTATTGAAATACTTTTTTAAAATATATTTTTAGAAATGAAAAATAACTGGATGAAATGAGTGTGTCGCTGAGTTAAAACACATAGTATGAACGCTACCAGCTGTTTGTGGGAGGCATTTTTATTTTACCCACAACACTTCGGTGCAGAAAGTAAAACCGCCAATATAAGCCCCAACACCACTGACTTCCATGTTCACATGGGGATGTCAAAAACTCTTACAAACTACAATTAGAATGACCACATTACTCCCACAAGTTGAAGAAAAGCACATACTCACCCTCTTTCTCCTGGGCAATGAGGTTGTACTTAGCCTTCACACTGGCCTCAAACGTGTTCACATTTTCACGCTCGTACTCCTTAACGTCAGCAGCAGCACGCTCTAGGATGTCGTCTGGTGAGGCAGAGCGGCTGCGTGTGCTGCTCTGGGGACTGCTCGGCTCTGACGTCACTGAGCCCATGTTGCTGTCGTCGTTTAATGCCCTGTATTTCTAATGATGCAAGGGGGACAATGTTGGCATTTGAATAAGTTTTTCAGTTTTAATCAGTTTTTAATGGAAAGGACAACTATATTGTATTTAAATAATAAGCATGGCGTTTTTCCCACCTGCATTATAGCCAGTCGCTGCTGTCGGCGCTTCTCAATCAGAGCCTCCTCATCCTCCTCTTCAGCATCAAAATCTTCCATCCTAAACAAATTGCATTCATAAGCACAAACTACTTCTTCTTTGTCTTCCGTCTGTTCCCTTCAGGGGTCGCCACAGCGAATCATCTGCCTCCATCTAACCCTATCCTCTGCATCCTCTTCTCTCACACCAACTAAC
>JAOVVA010000027.1:9393028-9408094 GCA_028565275.1 Leiocassis micropogon | reverse complement strand
ATGTATTCCATCTTGCTGCGGCTAACCTTCATTCCTCTGCTTTCCAGAGCATACCTCCACCTCTCCAAATTTTCCTCCACATGTTCCCTGCTCTCGCAACAAAGCACAATGTCATCTGCAAAAAATCATAGTCCATGGAGACTCCTGTCTAACCTCATCGGTCATCCTGTCCATCACGAGAGCAAACAAAAAGGGGCTCAGAGCCGATCCTTGATGCAGACCCACCTCCACCTTGAACTCTCCTGTCACACCTACAGCACATCTTGCCACTGTCTTAGCGCACTCATACATGTCCTGCACCACTCTAACATACTTCTCTGCCACTCCAGACTTCCTTATACAACACCACAGCTCCTCTCTTGGCACCCTGTCGTACGCTTTCTTTAAATCTACAAAGACACAATGCAACTCTTTATTACCTTCTCTGTACTTCATCAAAATCCTCAAAGCAAATACTGCATTTGTTGTACTCTTTCTAGTCATAAAACCATATTGCTTCTCACAAATGCTCACCTCTGCCCTTAACCTAGCTTCCACTGCATTCATAAGCACAAATACCATCAAAAAACTATGCAATGATTAAACATCATTTCCTCTACATATGCAGTTCAACTGTCCAGCAATAAGAAATATGCACTACATGTAGAAAAAAGTAGAAACTCTACACTGATGCTTCTTACAGAAACTGACAATGATTTTAATGTCACTAAAAATTAGTTGATATTAAAATAGTGTTTTATGGTAAAACTTAACACAATTTGAGCATACATATCAAAGTGCAACATAATATAGGGTAAAGGTCATTTAAAAGAGCTGTGCTTTCCTGCATAACTATAATATCAGTTTACAGGCAACTTCTACTCACACATCGTCCGAAGAGGAATCTTGATCCATCTTCATGCCCTCTGACAAACTGCCCTTGTACTTGTCCTCGTCTCGGCTCCGCCTCCTCCTGCGCTCACGTTCTCTAGATGTGGAGCGACGAGCTCTGGTGTAGCCAAACCGATCCCTCTCACCAGACCTGGGGGGGGGGGGGGGGATGGGCGGGGATGTCACAGTGGGAAGATGACAGTGACCGCCAAGCTTGTTTGTAATCAACAGTGATTGGTAAAAAAATTTTAACCACTACACTGACCTTCGTCTAAAAGGAGATCGGCTCCGTCTTCTCGGTGAGGTGCGTGACTGTCGTCGTGGGGACAGAGATCTTCGTCTGAGTGGTGAACGGCTGGCCCTTCTTCGTGCTGGGCTGGTCTCATATGACCTTCCAGTCACATCTACACGAGAGCGTTTCCTGAAAGAAGAAACATTCCACCATCATTATAAATAAAATAATCTGTTTAGTTCAGTTGATTGCTATTTAAAGCCTGCACACAGAAACCTTACTAGAGTTCCCAGCTCCAAAAGACTTGAACCAAATAAGAGCAGCTGATCCTTACAGCCATCTAGGTTACAAAATGACTGTAGTTCTTGACTAAAACTGAAGAAGTACAGCATTCACCATTCCGACTGTCAATCTGTCATTACATTAAGAACTGATATATACAGTACAGGCACGCACATACATACATGCATTTGACATGAATTCTTTGAATGAAGAAATTATTTCAAACTAACTTTTATCTAATGATACTTATCCTCACAAAAGTTAAGGTTTAAGTGTAGGCCTAAGTAGGAAACTTGTTGATTAAACTGCCTGGAATTGAAAGAAAAAAATATCACCTTTAGATTTGACTACGAGAAACAATTTTTTTAACAACCTTATGCATCACCGCAACATTAATTTTCATCCAGCAAGGCATTAATTTTTATTAAAGATGTTGTCTTGATGATAGGAAAGTAAATGCTGCTGTATAGTCATCTCCAGCACAGCCCAAAGACTTGATGTCAATAAAAATGAGCAGCACTCAGTAGTGGCCAGTTAATGTGTAAATGTGATTCCTTATTTTCTCTAAACCACTTGTCCACGATTTGAGCATAAATTTTGGAATTGTAGTTCTGGAATACGTCTGTGCCATCAGGAAATAATAAAATGCATTGATGGGATAGCCTGATCCTTCAGTACATTTAGGTAGCCAGCTGACTTTATTAGCACATTTATTGCTGAGCCTAGACCTGACCAACAGAGGCAATGCAAGATCATAGCACTGCCTCCACGGTCTTGTACAGTCAGCACTGTGCATGATGGGTCTATCACTTAATGTGCTTCCCTTCTTGCCCTGAGACACCTATCATTTTGGAACAGGATAAATCTCATCAGGAAGAGGGTAGACTCAGATCACATTAACATTTCCATTTCAATCTTTATGCTTCCTAGTAAATCGCCTTTTTAGTTAGCTTCATTAAAAAGTACATTTTCAATGGCTACACACTGTTCATCCCAATCCTCTTGAGTTCTGATCACATTGTGCATGTAGAAACATTCTTTACTAAATCAAACCTCCGCTTCTACTGTCAAGTTTTTGATGCAACTGTTTAAGTGTTTACAAAATCTTTAGCTGATTTCTGATTTGAAGATTTGGCACTAGGTTTTAATATTGTGGTGAACAGGTTTTTTTTTTCTTTTTTGCTTGATTACCTGACCTTTCTGAAACACAGCAACTTCTTTTTCATAACGATGGGATGTGTTTTCTGACATGGCTGCTTAAGAATTGAGAAGCTACACACTGCTTTAGTTTGGGGTAATTCAAATTTTGCCAAGTGGATCCAGTCTTCAACAGGGTTTTTTTTTTTTTTTTTTTTTGGGGGGGGGGGGGTCTGGACTATAGGCCAAAACCTAGATTCCTTTACATTTCAGGCATTATGATGTAGATTTACTGGTGTGCTTTAGATCAATGCCCAGTTGCATGACAATTCTGACCAAGCTTTAGCTGTCAGACAGCCAAATTGTGAATGAAAAACACTGCACTGCAGCAACACATCCCACAAAAGTCTATGTATTTTTTAACCATCACATCAATGTGTGAATGTGTAGTAAATGCCTTATACTCTGAAATGTAATTAAATAAGGAGTTTTGAAAATGGTACAATTGCACACATCACAATGTCTGTGTGCCATTGTCCTGGCCACTTTCAGGTGGCAAGGCACCTTACTTACCGGATGCCAGTGCCAAAACAATTCTAACCAATCATGGAAGCACTTTCTGCAGATGGTGTTGTGATTTTAAAATAACACTTGTCTCCTTAGCAATTTCTTCTAAATTAGTAGAGCTGCGCGGTTAATCGTTACTATCGATTAATTAGAATTTATGGTTTATGTCAATGTTGAAAAATGAAAATCGATTTTATAGTTTCACTTTGGTACGGCACCCTGAGCTTCTGTAGTTCTGCGACGCCCCCCCTCTGTGACTCACACGTGGGAAATACGAGATACAACATGGCAGCGTACTGATGAAACCAAAGAGCTTGTTTCCAACAGAGGCGCAGTTTCTTCAGTGAAAACACCGGCTAAAAACCAGGTGAAAACAGCGACCACATTTCCCCACCGTATCCCATATGATAAGAGGGGCCTTGATGAAAAGATATCACTGATGTTGTGTCTTGTTATATCGCTAAAGACATTATGCTCATATACACAGTTAAAAAAAAAAACATGTAAAATGCTGTCGGGCACCTGTTTGATTTTATTCAGCACGACTGAATAAAGTAAGTTGCATATGGTTTACAAATTTGTTTGTAAAAAAAAGTGATTTAATATATATATTTATTTTCCTTTTTTTTTTTTTACAATTATTTATTTTATAAAAAGTAATTTAGGTCTTTAGCTTGTACTTGACCAATCCCTCATATTTTGCTAGAATAACCAGAACAAAGACTGGTGAAAGTTTACACTTCATTAAGTCCAAAAAAGAGGTATCTATGTTGTACATTATGTTGTACTAAAATAAAAAGAAAACCTGTTTGTGAAAGCAAGTTTGCACTTTTAGTTCAAATAAGCAGTTCATATTCGGTTATATCGTTTTTCTTAACAACAAAAAAAAAACACTATACTGTGGTTTTTTTTTTTGCTTCATTTTAAGGAAAATAATCGGTTTAAAATCGTAAATCAAATTTGGTCAAAAAAAAAATCGGAGATTCAATTTATAGGGCATATAAGCTCTATAAGTTGGGTTTCTTTCTGAATTACCTCTGAACTGACCATGTTGTGTTTTAACTACAAAGATACTAGTATCAAATACAAAGCCTAATCCCAAATCCCTCTTTAAGCCCTGATCAAGGGCACTACTTGGTGTGAAACAAGAAGTTCAACTCTGAACATAGCACACTAGTTTTCTATTTCACCCTTTTTGAGATGCAACCCCGGAACAGTTAGTTAGCTACTAATTAAAAAGATAGAAATGTAAAGTATTAATGCTACATGCACATTATTTTATAAAGCACTGAGGTAATCATATTATGATAAATCAAACTTCTGTCAGTTAATCTTCTTATTACCTTCTTCACCCATTATCCAATGCTTGTTTCTTTTTTTGAATAAGTTGTAAATTCCACCACAACATACTGCATATAAAAATAATCAGCAGAACAGAAGTTATCAATTGCCAGGTAACTCTTATCTGTGTGTGATTAAGCATCCGGAAATCCAGCAAGTAATCAGATAATCATCAGGCAATCTTTATGTATTTGCTCTAAAATACCCCTTAAATGTCGGTTAGTGGTACTTCTGCCATACACTTGTGACTGACGTCACAGCGTTGACGCATGTGTGATGTAGGGGGAAAATCCTGACTGTTATATGATGTGCCTTAAGCAAGTCATAAGCAAACACAGAATGGAGCACTTTCCATTAAAACCTAGTGAATCTAGTCAGTCAGAAGTACTGATCACTGGCGCTTTATAGCCATGGAATCAGTTACATTCTTATCAAAAATTGCGCAGGCGAAAAAGAAAACCCACTCATTTGTCCCAAAACTCTGAGCAAATAAGTCTCAAAACTTAACTATTACACGCACGTGCACTAGTCTCAAAACTCACCCGCGATAAAAGCCGGGTACACGTGCTTGCAGCTGCTCAACATGCGCTCTTCGTCAAGTTGAGTTTTGACAGTTTGAAGGCGGGGACATTGGCTGATGCCTCCGCTCTTTTGATTGGTCAGTCTCCACCACAGACATCGATACCTAGACACCACAAGACTGACCTGTGAGCAAATATGAGTAAACGGAGCTGTGTTTTGTTTTTTATAAAAAGCACTATGCCGATTACATTTCTCAATCGATATTAGTTAGTTATTTTAAGGGTTACAGTAGTACACAAGTTTTACCATCAGATAATTAGAAGTTATGCTCTACAGTTGGCTATAATCCTTGCTAGATATGCAGGAGAGAACAAAATTATTTCCATGGTGGAAGTAGAGACCATCTAAAAACTTCTAGATTCTACAAAGATTTAAGTTGTTTACATCAAGGGATCTCTAACATACTGCAGTATTACAATACAGTACGGATACAGAATTTATTTACTTTTATAGCATATGTATTTTATTAGTGATTATTGATGAGGCATATTTTTAAATTAGTGATTACACAGTCCTAGCAACTCTACAGCAAGTTGCTGTTAGTGTTAATTTTTTCCACAAACAAATAGAAATAAAACTCAACTAATTGCATTTTTCCACTATATGACCATTCTTGCAACCACAGACACAAAATAATCTAACAATATAAAAATAATCTGACAATATAACATAACGAAGTCCTAGATTATCATCAGTCTCAACAAAATGTTTTCTGGATCTCACAAACTAATTAAGCCTCAGCTATAACGCGTTTAGGTTTTCATTTTTCCATTTTTTCAACCACAGATCCATATTTTCTCTACCTCAGAGAGAAAGAGAGAAAATTTTAATATAAAATTCATAATTGTACCAGTACCAAAAAAAAATGTTGGATTGTGACACTATTAGGTATGAAATAAATATCTACCACATTTTGTGTATAATTAAGAAAAGGGTATGTATATATATCAAAACTACCTATTATGCAAAATATATTTTTAAAGTCATTTTTAGATATTCAGAGGAGTCTCCAGTGCAAACAAAAATGCAAAGAAAAAAATTCTCTCCTTTTTTCCATTGTTCTATTGGCCAGGGCATATACAGCCCAATTAAACTCCCCCCCAATTGTGAACACATAAGATATCCTCTCCAAATTGTTGCTCAGGTCCACCCAGCTCTGCGCAACTTTCCTGTTCTCTGGCAACATCTGCTTGTGTTGCTGAAGCATTTCTGATGACCCCCTGTCTGCTAGCACTGTCCAAACAGGACATGACTGTGTGAAGACAAAAATCAATCAAATGCAAAAATCAGGATGCAATATCCTTACTTCTGATAATTTAAGCCAGCTAGACATGATCATATGGTAAATTTCATGAACATGCATGACACTTCTTATGATAACAGTTGGAATATTTTCTGTCTATTAATGTTTGGCCTTGTTTACTTTTCTAGCTAGATAATTAGTTAATATCAATAACAAGAAAAAGCAGAGTACAGCAAAGCTGTGTTTGGGCAGACCATCATATTTCCATTAATATGTTCAGCAGAAACAAACTGTCCACACTAAATGAGAAAATAGTGTCCTAGTGCAACTTCTTTAAAACTGCCTTCAAGGCAATTTTCCACACTATGCATGTTAGCAACTTGGTGCTAATGTTTTTTTTAAGCATAGCTTCTGCAGAAACCACCAAACAAAGAACCTCACATGCTGTGTTATGCTAACAATAAACAGCAAAGATGCAGAGGAGTTTGTACCATGTAGGGCTAAAACGATTCCTCGAGTAACTAGAGTAATTCGATTACAAAAAATGATTGAGGCAAAATGTTCTGCCTCGAAGCTTCTTTTAATTAATTAAAAAGCTTGTGTCATGTTTTTGCGCAATTATTTGTTTGGCGTGACACAGCGCGCTTCTGGATGCAAGCCGCCACTAAACACCAACAAAGAAGAAGCGCTTACGTCACCCACAAAGAGGAAGGAGACGCAAACAGTTAGCTGTGTATTGATTTGAGGGAGCGTTCTGTCGCGGAATGCAAAATGGAAGGGAGCGATAAAATAATATTAAAATTTATTTTAATGCGTGCCTTAGTTTTTTGATACTTAAAGTAATTTGAAATACCTTTTTTTTTTTTTTTGGATCTAAGAAGAGGCTTTAAAATAAGAACGTAGTCACTGTTATGCACTTAATTCATCTCAGTTAACTTAAAGCCATTCCTTGTATTGTGGGTAATGACAATATTTTTTATAAAATTCTGTATGCAATGTAATCTTTGTTTTTCTTATATATTTTACATTGCTGTTTAATTAAGCAAAAGTACATTTCATCCGATTACTTGATTAAATCTTTGGTAGAGTATTCTTAAAATATTCGATAGCTATAGCCCGCGATGCCCTCAGGATGTGTCTGACACAAACTGGAACCCTACATCTGGTTAGGTTTCTCATCAAAAGGAAAGGGTCTGATGCAAGCTGGCACCCTACCTCTGGATGGAGCTCTTCTTGTACACCTCAGGATATTGCTAAGGATGGTCCTATATGTCTGCTTGGGGATGGTGACTGATGTTCATGAAGATGGTTTTGGACTGGGCTAATGCGGTTTTCCTGTGATGGCTTTTTACTGCTGACGCTCAATGGTTTAGGGCTGAAATTACCATGTTTTGAACAGTTCTGTACCCAAGTGAAAGTGGAATTTCACTTGAGTACAAAAATTAAATTTCCCTAAAATTAGCCACTTTTAAAATAAACTTATATGCTAAACAGTCAGTACAACAACTTATTTTTATTAGCATAAGGCAATTGTCAGAGTTTATGTTTGAAATTAAATACATAGTTTACAGTAGAGCATTTATTGCTGTTATATGGTTCGATTGCAAAATCTTAAGATACGTCTAGTATAATTATAATTTTAATTAGCTTTCTCTGTTTTCAGAGTCTGTGTAATAGGTAGAGAATCAATTTATACATGCCTGTCTCTGATTGGACTGTAGTATATATTTGTGTCACATTTACCTTATTCTGATAGAAATAACAAATGTTCGCATGCAAAGATAAAGTATATACGAGCTTCTAAATGCAAGAACAGAAAAACAAGTGCTTAAAAATAGATAACAGTCATAAAGATATTAATTTGCAGAAGATTGATGTGATTGTAACATGATTACCTCAGATAGAGTACATTTATAGAATTTCTCCTGGATGTGGTGGAGTTTGCTAGTGCTAGCATTAGCTCATTCAGTGCTTCGGTTGCAAAAGAGATGATGCTACGGAATATGCTGTGCTTTATGCTTCATAAAATGATGTGCTAAGCTTTATAATTAAAAGCTAACCAACTAATTTGTGGTTGACTCCCAAATAGCACAAAAGATAGGGTGTAGCATCCCTTGTTCAGTGGTTAGAAAAGGATTTGGGATTCAGCCATGTGTAAGAACCTACTTAGCTTTATAGCTTGCATCAACCATGACATACAACAGGCAGTTCAGAGGCAATTCAGAACCACTTGGAAATAATTACTAAGGAGACAGTGTTATTTAAGAAGACATAATGCAATGTGTTTTTTGGTTGAATGCTATTGTGACTGGTTTCAAGTGTGGGTTTTGGTATTGGCATCCAGTAAGTAATGACCATTTCGGCATTCAGAAGTGGGCAAGGACCATGGCAGACAGACGTTGTGACGCGAGTTGCAAAATTAAATTATACTGTGTTTATAGGGTAAGTGGTAGTGTTGGATTAATCAACATTCATTCATTTGTTAAATCAAAAACACTGACTACACAAACACACACATCACCCATGACATTATGACTACTGATAGGTGAAGTGGAAAAAAAAAATTCTTTCATTACAGTAGTTCCTGCTGGAAGCGAGTGGGATATGTTAGGCAGCAAGTCAATATTATTTCCCTGAAGTTGCGTTGGAAGAAGAAGAAAATGGACAAGTGGGGGGGCTAGGCAAATGGGTTGGAGCAACTCCACAGCTGCAGCTTGTGTGGGATGTTCCCGGTATTACACAGACTGCAGAAAGATATAGAGAAATGCTATACTGCAAAAAGTATTCACTCACCTATCCAAATCATTGAATTCAATTGTTACAATCACTTTCATGGAGGCCTTCAGATTAGCTCATTTACAGTGCGTTGAGAGCTTCATGGAATGGGCTTCCATGGGGGACAGCTGTATCCAAGCCTTACATTACCAAGTGCAATGCAAAGCATCGGATGCAGTGGTGTAAAGCACGCCGCCACTGGACACTAGAGCAGTGGAGACGTGTTTTCTGGAGTGACGAATCACGCTCGTCTGTCTGGCAAACCAAGTTTGGGTTGGGGGTTGCCAGAACAGTACTTGTCTGACTGCATTGTGCCAAGTGTAAAGTTTGGTGGATGGAGGGATTAGGATGTAGGGGTATTTACAGGAGTTGGGCTTGGCCCCTTAGTTCCAGTGAATATATGTATATAAACAAAAAGGATAGGAAGCACCAGGGCCCTCCTGATATATTATGATACCTCTAGCCAATTGATTTGAATTGCAATTATCCAAGTATTACGATTTCATAAATATCCCCACTTCAATATTAAACTCTGTTCAGATTTGGTTACAATTCTGAACATACTTAGCAAATAATTTGCTCCTACAACACAGGATGCTCTGCCAAGTGAATAGTTTAGAGTGAACCACCTGCAGGATTATAGAGGAATGGCAAATTTTAACATTACCAAATGCAAAGTCAATTTAGGAGTCAGTCCATACATGAATGCCGCACAGAAGAATCTTGAATTTTCTTGTATCCTCTACACACACAGTCATGTTAAAAAGTTGGTAGCCCTCTTAACGGCATGCGTTTTTATGTAAAAACATGTAACAATTCTTCTTAGCCATAGGCAAATACAACCTGAGACGAACATCATAACTTTAAATAATCTAAAGAACTTTGCATGTATCCTCAAGTGATGTCACTAAAACCATTAACTGTTAATGAAACTGGCTCTCATGATGAAATGAAGACCAAGAGCTACCTGTGCTCTATATTAGGATGACCAGACTCAAACTGCCACCTTACAACACCTCAGATTAGAGCTCACATAAATTCTGCTCGGAGTTCAAGCAGGAGACATGACAACATCCACTGTTCAGAGGAGACTGCATGAGTCAGAGTAAAAAGATCTGAACTTATCAGACTACTTGACCCTTTTCCATTTCTCCAAAGCCCAATTTTTATTTAGCTGTTTAGACCTGTTTAATTATCCAGTGAGTTTGTTACATTATGGATATGCTCATCCTTTCATTATTAAATGTAATTGTGATTTCTACTTCAATTGTTTTACCATGTTTTTACTAAGCATTTAAGTGATCTCCGTTCATGATTTTTTTCTGACCACACTTCTTTCACAAAGTTGAAGGTTCAGCAAAGTTCAATACAGAGTAAGGTGTTGGACAATGCTTAACTCAAATCTAGAATTACAAATCTCCTTAATTGTACTTGATGCAAGCCAGTAATTTAACCCTTCTGAAGTGGTGACTTTTTTTTGGACGTTCCTTGTATATGAACACGTACAATAGCAAACAGAACATTTGAAAATTGCATTAAAACTTTAACTGAAATCAACCAAATAGTTGTAATAAGTGTTCTGCATAATTAATCACAATCAAAATCATGTTATGGACCTGTCCAAAAGGCTGCAAATTATTCCAGGCTATGTATGCATACTGAGGAATTCAAGTAGAGTTGGTCAACAATCTATGTATTTTTTTTTATATGTTTGGCAAATATTCTTGTAAAAAATGTGTGCCTTTATTTGCTTTTAGGCTGGACAAATATGTTTGAATATAAAATAGCACATTTGATAGCATCATATCGCAATTTAAATGGCAATCGCAATACGTGACAAAACAATTTCAATGTGCTTTTTTTTTTTTTTTTTTTCCAAATCGTGAATCCCTAAAATTAATCGAGAAAATTATCCACCACTAATGTGAAATCACCTGCCCTTAGCACCAACGTGCATCATGGATTCTGAAATAAAAAGACGCCCACGCAGAGGCAGAGCTGGGCAGAGCGAAGTGGACGTGAACAACAATTTGGGTAAGGGGCTATACAAATTTCTGCTGATTCAAACGTACAAAAAGCAGGATTTTTTTTCTCCCTCACAATTCTAATGCATGCACACTGGAGACCCACCTGGAAGTCTCAGGGTATGTTCCCACTTGTTTGGTTTGTTTAAACAACCTCTGCATATGACAATGACTGTACCTGTGTACTTTCACTGATCCACTCGAAATTTTAATATAGAAGCAGTGTTTGGATAGGCAGGGAGTGAGTAAATCAAGCGAATTAATTAGCACAGCACTGGACGAGTTAAAGAAATAAAGATAAGAAATTTAACACTGACAAATTTAATGGACATCCAAGGACATTTAATATGGACAGTGAACAAGAGCACAGGAAGCGCACAGCAGGGCTGTATTGGATAACAAGAGTGCTTGCAAAACGTTCATGAATGTATGATGGTTGAAATGTTATGTTTTTGAGTGCTTTCGTTACTGAACGCACTCCTGCTGTCTGGACGACTATCTGCCATTTTATTTTTAATATTTTTAAAGTATCACGTTATATTTTATAAATTCTTTAACTTTTCAGCTGGTAATGATATAACCATGTAATGTAATTCACATGCCTTATGTTGCATCTCAGGACGATATTGAAAATACCAACATGAACACAAAACAAACAGGCACTTTATACTAGTGAACCAAAACTATTTTTTTTTCCTTTGCCCCTAACCAAGAGAACCAAACTATAACTGTGAACACACCCTGACAAGTGATTTTTATATAATAGGTCACATTTAGAAATATGCATTACCAAGCTCATCCTACAACCAAGCTTACCATTTGTGGAGCATCATAATTTTCCTTATAAAATCTCAACTAAAAAATAATTGTACCTTCAATTGTTTAATGTGTCAAGTTGAACCTTATGGACATTTTGTATGCTTTTATTTGTTGGGTAAAATGTCACCATTGTGATGGCACTGCCACAAGGGAACATTTATAACAAAAAAATTAAAAGTTTAAAGGTTTTTGATTCATTTTGTAATCAAGTTTAAAATTACCGTAGAACATTTAGAATCAAATATTTACATTTAAAAAAGTAACCGGAACTAAGTAAACAAATCAAAAAAATGTTATTACAATGTATTGTTTTTTAGATATTTGCGGCAGTATAAAAATAAGAGCCGTTTAAATGGATTTGCATTTTAAAATGAAGTTTCACTGAAATTCAAATACCTTTTTATATAAAATAAAATCCTACCTAGATGGTGAGTCTTTTCTGTGATCAGCTGATCGACTACGCCCCCTTCTTGCAGGGGACCTGTTCCTGGAAGGAGAGTAGCTCTGTTTGGAACTTGATGATGCTCCCTGATACGACTGGCGCTCCCTCTGGTGGGTGGAGGAACTACGCCGGCGCAGCGAACTTGATCCTTGTCTGTGGCGTGGCGAGCGGTTCTCTTTTCCTGATGAGGGGTCCTTGGTAGGCGATTTGCCAGGCCTTGTGTCCCTGTCTCCATCTGGGCGTCCATTTTTGGAATGAGACCTCTGATTGTGCGAGTGTGCTGGTGAACTCGATCGCAGCCTGCCCTGCACCTGAGTAGTCCTTCGTTCCTCTACACGAGGAGAGGGGTGTCTTTCTGCTTGAGCTACCTTGCCTTCTGATGAGCATCCTTTTTGCTCTGCTTTTCTTTCTGCTGAGCGCCTCTTGCTGGATGGAGATTGTGATTTCTTTACTGCCTCACGAGATTGGTTTTGGCTCTGTGTACCCTTCCTATCTTTGGATCTGCTGTATTCCTTGGCTATCTCTTTCCCACTATTACTCAGCCGGCTACCTCTGCTCTCTTTTGCCATTCGGTCTCTAGAGTGGCTGTGAATTTTTGCACCGGTTTTATCTGGTGAGTCCGGCTTTGCTGGTTTGCCACTCTTACTGCTACGGTCCCTTGGTGAGCGTGGTTTACCCTCACTCCCTTTTTGCTCACCATTTCTGGGCCTCTGTCCCTCCCCATCCTCCTCAGAGCCTGAGTTATAGCCCTGCAGAATAAGGCCCATTCCTGATTGAACTTTGCCTTCCATAAGCTGGCTATCCAGCTCAGCTTTGATCAGAGCTCTCTGCTTCTCCAAGTCCTCTAGCAGAACCCGGTCATCCACATTTGGGTTCTCAGAAGAAGGGGAGGCGGTGTCGCCCTTCTGGTCGATAACTCCAGAGGACGGTAGTTTACCCTCCTTGCGCCTGTGCTTCTTATGTTTGTGTTTGTGTTTTCGCTTGCGCTCCTTCTCTTCCTCAGATGCATGTTTGTGCTTCTTGTGCTTGCTGCGGTGCTTGTGTTTCTTTTTCTTGTGTTTGCCGCCACTGTGAGGTTTTACCGCTTCTTCTTGGTTTCCCCCATTCACCTCAGCTTGCCCTGCACCCTCCTCCTCATCCTCTTCAGACATTTCACTGTTCTCATTCTGTGGACTCCTCAAATCTTCTTTCCTGTTTTAACAAACAAAACGTTAACGTAAAACATGCAGAATATGTGTAACATAGCTGAATTTAAGTACATACGCTGTCTTTAAGTAAGAGTTTATCCTGGATCCAGAGGCTATCACAGGAACACCCGGTGTAGAGCTGGGATACAGTCCATCGCAGGGAAAATACCTTAGCCAGATCCTTTATTGACATGTTCTTGGAAGTGGAAGGAAATCCACGAGAACAGAAGGACAGCGTGCACATCAACGCAAGCAACCCGAAACTGAGACACTCGAGACAACAGTTGCCGTGTGTAACTCACTTTACTGCAAAACTTTTAGGACACAAGCATCACTGCATTAGGTGTGTTATGTTTCTGTGTTTCACAAAGAGCCAAAACCAATAGTAATTTGATTAAATAATGAATATGGACATCTAGCTAACATTAGCAATAGCGCGTAACATCAGGATTACCGTTAGCATTAGCCAGGGAGCGCCATTACCTAGGCAGCACGCGGAAACATGTTTAACAAAAATACAATTACTAAGCCTAAAGTTTTGTTTTGGATGATTTCATTTGGAATTATATTGAATAGCAAACAGATATTACATTTGCTCTTTCAACATCCAGCTACAAAGCTAAATTGCCAGCAGCTTGATTGAAGTCGTATTAGTTATGTACGCGGCTAGCAAACTAGATAGCATTTTTACGTCAGCTAGCAAAAACACTCTAGAGAGCTAGATTCGAAATAAAACTAAATGTTCATTTACAAAACACCTCGTATAAAGAAGAACTCTGCGGCAACAAATTAAAGCATTTCTTTTTAACCTTAGGGTCTTACCCATTATTCAGCCTCTCGCTTTGTAAGTCCATTTCCACGTCGGCCATTTTCTTTACCTAGTGGCCGCTGCGTGCTTTTCTTCCTCGCTGGTATTATGAGGGAGAGAAAGGAATACTGATGTGTTTCTGCCCCCAAGTGTCGACAGACGTTAACTGCACATTAGCAAACATTACTCCAGATGGAGGCTCCAAACAAATTTTGGAGTGTGAGTTATTTTTACACACTGTCATGTTTTATTAATAAACTTCATGTCATACCAACCCTGTTTTTCCAATTTTTATTACTTTTCAAAAGGTTAATGACTTGATTCATTAAAATCAATAGGCCGTGTTTCATTTTAACGAATCTAGCTGAAACCACGTGGAATTACATCAAACATGGCAGTCGGTGGGATAATGGATTAGACCAGTGGTCCCAAAACTTTTTTGGTCAGGCACCCCTCCCACAGGTAGCACAGGGGCTTAGCACTGTTGCCTTGCACTTCCTGGGTCGGGGTTTGATCCCCCCTCGGGGTCTGTGTGCATGGAGTTTGCATGTTCTCTCCATGCTTGGTGGGTTTCCTCCAGGTTCTCCATATTCCTCCCACAGTTCAAAGAGGCTAGGCTAACTGGTTTCCCAAATTGCACTTCAGTGTGTAAATAAGTGTGTGAGTGTGTGTGCCCTGCGATGGATTGGCACTCTATCCAGAGTGAACCCCGCCTCTTGTCCTAAGTGTCCCGGGAAAGGCTCTATGCCCCCCCCCC
>JAOVVA010000027.1:9379198-9392928 GCA_028565275.1 Leiocassis micropogon | reverse complement strand
CATTATTAAAATAAATAATTATTATGTTAAATAATTACATGTTAAAGTAGCATTCTTCTCTGCCTAACTTTAAGGGGACGGCACCCCGTATTGACCGGCCGCCACTGCTTAAACACTTGGTGAAATTGCTTCGTGAAAAAAAATTAAAATCAACAGCAGAAATCACAGCTATCACAGTGGGATAAGAGCATTTTAACATGCACAATGTGACAAAAACAAACCAAAAAAAAAACCCAGTCAAAACAGCTGTGTGGAAAAAAACCAGTGAGACAAATCTGAAAACGGCCTCAATGTGCTAGGGAACGTAAAGATTGGACGTTTGAGAAATATAAGATCATGTGGTGTAATGAGTCCAGATTTACCCTATTTCAGTGCGATAAGAATTGGTCATAGGCTCTAGGCTCATTGGGCTTATATGGCTATAAAATAATGTCAGTGGTTTACATGAATGCGTTGAATGACGTGGTGATCCCAATCAGTGTATTTTTTTCTTTCCTAATAGCATGGGCATAATTCCAGGACTCACTCACTCACCGAGACTTAGGGCACGAGGCGAGTTACACCCTGGACGGGGTGCCAATCTATCGCAGGGCAACGCCAATTAGCCTAATGTGCATGTCCCTGGACTGTGGGAGAAAACCGGAGTACCCCGGAGGAAACCCACCAAGCACAGGAGAACATGCGAACTCCATGCACACAGGAATTGAACCCCGACCCTGGAAGGGCAAAGACGAATTCATCAGCCTCAAATGGTGAGCATGATGAATCATTATTGCACATGAACTGGCCACAACAGTGTCTTGACCTTTTAAAAGTCTTTGAGTCGTGCAGAAGAAGACTCGGTTCGACACATTCGGCATCAGTACAAGTTACCAGCGAAAAACTAATGCAGCTCTGGAGGGAATTAAATGCTGCGACGTTGTGAGATCAACGCCACCGCAGATGTGCTTTGTCATCAAAGCTAAAGGCGGTCCGATTAAATATTAGAGTGTTAGTTTGGAGGCCAGGCAGGGTGTGATTCTTACTAGTTACAGTTTATTTCAAGAGATATTGCACTCCAGTTCGAATTTGGAACGGTAAAATTGGATTATCACTAGTTAGTAGTACATTTAACATTTAATATCTCAGCTCATAATATACACAGGGTAGCGGCTAACTTTCTACCGGATGTGAGTAAGTGTCCGTTAGACTCCTCGGTGACTAGGACCTCCTCTTTGGGCCTTTCACATTTTCACATAGCTACTTAGCGGGAAGGGAAGGAAGGAGGGAGGGGGGAACGTGTTCAATGTCGACTTTTCCCTCTAAATCTGATCACACAGACATTGTCTGCTGTTCCATTTACATCCAACTCCGGCGGCTTCGCAGCATATGCCCCTTCCTAAAGCAAAGGGTCAGGGCTTGTCTACTCAACTGACAAGAGGTTGACAGGCGTATTGGGACGCGGCCGGTATACATAACGGTCCACGTCCACGCGAACGGATACTCTTGAAAAACTTTTCCTTGAAAGTACTTGTTGGCTCAAGTCTTTAATTCGTTCGCGAGTGGCAGAACCAAAGATTTTACAAACATGTGATTATGATTCCTATATGTGGGATTCTCCTGCCACATTTTGATCTGCGTCAGGAGTCTCGCTCTTAGCTGTCATCAGTCTCGACATTTAGACGGTCAGTTCCTCGTTACTTCGAGCTTTTTCTCTGTTCGAGACGTCCATATTTGGCCATGTAGCATAAAAATACGTGCCTTTTAAAGAGTTAGGGACTTTATGGAATGGCATCGGCGGTGTTTGAGGGAACCTCCCTGGTCAACATGTACGTTAAAGACTGCTGGGTTAACGGCATCCGTAAACTGATCATAAACCCACGGGGAGAGGAAGAGGAGTTCTTTGACATACGGACCGAGTGGTCGGATAGAAACGTCTTGTACCTCCACCGGAGTTATGCGGATTTGGGACGACTTTTAAAAAGACTTATGGAATGTTTCCCGGAAGACAGGCGAGATTTGTCGAAGTCTCCTCTAATAGAAGGTTTGTATAAAGTTTTATGCGCACTGACTGAAGAACGAGCTGACAGAAGCCCTGATAGTATAATTAACTTCAAATTCAATTCTTTTAAGGATATAACATTCATTTTCTAAATATTTAAGCATTTTGTCTGCCCCCAAACGGGAGATTTCGCTATTCCTTATAGAGCAGTTTCTTTGTTATTCACTCCCTCGAATTATCAGCCAACAGATTTGTATCTTACATTAATACACACTATTACATCATCATATATTTATGTAGCTATTGTAAACTGAAGAACTGTGATGGATAGGGTTTTTTTTGTATATTTATATGGAAAACGATTGCTTTTGTTCAACAAACAATCAAAACAAATATAGTATTCTTATAAAATGTTTCATGATTATATTACAATAATTAGATGTACAGTAATTAATAAGACGTTAAGTGTGCAAACTTTGTACACATGAGAACAAACTATTTACTAAAAGCCACGATGTATGTATACACGAAAGTTGCTGTTTTAGAAGGGTCATATTATTTGCCTGGATCGAGCAAAGGGAACATTTGGGTTAAGAATGGTTCAATACATTATTAAAACCTGAAAAGATCGTGCTGAACTGCCAATGTCACGGAAGAAATGTGGTCTGAAAATGCATTGATAAAAAGCTGTGGGACCATAAGAAACCACATGTTAGTGAGACTCATCTGAAAAAATGCTTCAAGATTGGCATAAAGATTGGATTTTGGAGCAAGAGAAAAAGTTTATGTGTTTTGATGATTCCAGAATGATCCTACTCCAGAGCGATATGCCAGGGTAAAAAGAAAAGGACAGAAAACGATGCAGGCATCATGCACATTGCACATTGTACAAGCCTCTGGAGGTTTGGAGGTGTTTTGGTCTAGGGTTGCTTAAATTGGTAGAATTGGTAGAGTTGACTTAATAAATAATAAATCTACAATACACCTATACAAAATGTAAATTATTTCACATTTCATACTTTCACAGTTTCACAGTTGCATTCAGTGGTGTAACATGTATTTTTTACAAGTATAATTAAAATAATTGTATGCAAATTATTTTACATTTCATATTTAAATATTTTACCTTTACAATAATATCAACAACAGCAACATCAATAGTAATGATATTATTATTATTATTATTATTATTATTATTATGCTCACAGTTGCTCAAGACTTTGGAGGCCACCTCTTTATAATCCTACAGGCAGTACACTCTAAACTAAACCCACACTGGAATCCCATATGATATGAGTGAATTATTTGATAAGTTGTTTTTTTTTTTTTAATGGTGGATAACAGAGATATGTGCTAATCAGTAAAAATCTAGCTTTTTGTTTAACATTTTGTGTAAAACTTTTAATTAAATGTTAAACTCTTGTATTTGAAGTTAGTATGTATTGTATAAATGATGATGTACAATTGATTTTTAAGTGGGAAAACTAAGGGTGTGCCAGTGGATTGGGCGCTGAGTGATGTGACAATCACTTAATTTTTACAGTTTGACTCTTAACTGGTCGATCACATAAACCGACACTATTGGGATGATGCAAAATACACGAGTCCACATGAGTTGACTCTCACTCAGCCACCTACAGCAGAAGCCCTCAAAAAAGAGTAAATAGAGCCTCACTCTGCAAAGAGTAAATAGACTAGAACTATTATCACAAACATATTTCTCAAGAGAGAAATAAAGATTTCCAGCTCTGGCCAAGGTAGCAGTTGCAAAAAATGCAGAAATTCTGATATTTGTAAAGAAATGTCTGCCCTCTCTGCTTATTATTGAATAGCCATGTTTGGCTTGCTAAATACAAAGTGACTGACATCTGCTTTAATTTAAAAAATGCTCAGTTCTATTTGTTATTCATTGATGCAGCTTCCATGTGCTACACGTTATAAACAGTGAATATAGTTGGACAGTTACTTTTTAGATAAGCATTTCAGTTATCAGTGATCAGAGCACTCCTAGAGAAAAATAATATAAGGAATGGGCTGCATTTAATTACTCATGTTCATTTCAGTTGTGGTCTTAAAGGTCTAAAATAATAATAAAATTTGTTACAAAAAAAAGTATATATGTATGTATTTATAAAAACTGTTACTTACAGAATTGCAATGTTAATAAAATTGGCATTTAGGTATTGTGATAAGAATATTGGGTGGTGACTGGTGATTCCCAACCCTAATGTATATTTGTTTTTGTATATTTTCATTTAAAATATCTCTAATCTTATAGAAATATGCATAGAGAAAGCTGAAACATTAGAACTAAGCATAAACTAAGCATAAACCATTTTAAACATAACATAAATTCTCTTCCCACATGGAACACACAAAATTATCAGCTATCGCTTAATATCTTGGGGAGTCCATTTGTATCTGTATCTGATTAAAATCTGTAAATTTACTTTACTTGGTAAATCATATGTTAACATCACCCACTGGTTCTCAGACACCTCTGCATCTACATAAAGTAACTAAAATAATGTTAGCTTTAAATTAATAATAATAATCATATTGCTGCCTACCCACCTTGCAGAAGTTGTCCGCTAACACAGAAAAAAAGGTTTAATCCTGCAAGCATGAGCTAAACATGTGCACAGAATGTGCATCTCCTTAAATATACAACCAGACATCTAAGTTTTCTTGCATTGAAATTATTTGTTTTCATTGAAGTACAGTATTCTAAAATAATAATACATCAGTTATCACATTCCACACACAAATATGCTACTTTCAAGCAGTATAGAGAATGGGTAAGTGAGTAAGTGAGTAAGTATACTCACTCACTGGATTATATGAATACTTTACACATAGTTGTGATTGACTTGGCGGTGAGTAATAATGAAGAGCTGGGTTGTTGACTACGCATCTCTTAAAATTAAAGCAGTCAAAAGATCTGGCTCCCCAGTCAAATATGAGTTTTGTGTTTTTATTAACGGCCAGCTTGTAACAGCTTTATGCTATTAACAGCATGTATTTTTTTCATGATGTAGATGTGCTTATGCTCAGCTCATAAGTTTGTTGTAGGCAAATAAAGTGATAAGATTATAACCAATAAGATTATTTTGTTAGTGGATAAACTTCAAATCAAATTTAAAACATAAGCATATACACACCACCTGCCTAATATTAAATAGGTCCCTCTTTTGCCAAAACATCCCTGACCCCTTTGACCATGGACTCCTCTGGATCTCTGAAGGTATGCTGTTGTATCTGGCACCAAGTCATCTGTAGCAGATCATTTAAGTCATGTATGTTGTGAGGTGGGGCCTCTACGGATTGGGATTGTTTTTCCAACACATCCTATAGATTCTTGATTGGATTGAGATCTGGAGAATTCGGACGCTAGGTCAACACCACAAACTTCTTCTGTTCCTCAAACCATTCTTGAACCATTTTTTTCCGTGTGGCTGGGCAAATTATTCTGCTGAAAGAGGTAACTGCATTCAGGAAATACTGTTTCCATGAAGGGTTGAACTTTGTCAGCGACAAGGTTTAGGTAGGTGGTGCATGTCAAAGTAACACCCACAAGAATGGCAGTCTCAATGTTTCCCAGCAGAATATTGCCCAAAGCATCGCACTGCCTGTGCTGGCTTGCTTTCTTCCCATAGTGCATCCTGTTGCCATCCCTTTCCCATGTGAACGATACACACACACACATGATGTATTGTTGTAGACATTTTTTGATGGTGGACACAGGTTAGCAATGCAATGCACTGTGTGTACCGACTTCTTGCTATTAGAACCAAAGGTTTTGTTTTTTTTTCAGAAATTTGACATACAATTGAACATCTACTGGATATGACTGCACCTGTCAGCGTTTGCTCCCCACGTGCATCAGTGGGCCATGACTGCCCATGACCCTGTTGTCAGTTCACTTGTTTTACTTGCTTGGATCACTTTTGGTAGATCCTGGCCATGGCAGTCTGGAAACATCACACAAGTTAATTTCAGTCAACTGCAGTTAATTTTAATTCATCATCTGTCTCTTTAAACCTAGATTATGTTAGATAATGCTAGATATTTATTATGCTTGTTATTATTAGTTAAAGCCGTCTACTATATTTGCCTTATTTTCTGTAATTTACGCTATTTGTACGGTGGCACGGTGGTGTAGTGGTTAGCACTGTTGCCTTGCATCCCCAGGGTGTACCCTGCCTCGTGACCTAAGTCACCTGGGATAGGCTCCAGGCCCCCCACGTACCTGAATACAGGATAAAGCGGTATATAGAAGATGAGTGAGTAAGTCTTTTTGTACTTTCTTTAGCTTGGTGATTTTGTAAAATCTGATTACTTCTGTTATAATTATACCTCATAAACCGAATTATAAATGGATCACTCCCAAATGAGAAACCTTGAATACTCTGCTACTATATAATGCATGTGTTATGCAGCCAAAGGCAAATGGCACAGGAAGTGGATACAGGAAATCAGTGTTTCCCTAGGAAATCCTGTCAAGAAGCTCTAAAAACCACAAAACACATATATGCATGTCTCACACACACATATGACATATGTGCCATCCTCTGTCCACCCTTAATTGTAATTATTGTAAAAAAAAACAAAAAAAACATTATTTTGTGCTGTTTGTTTGTTAGTTTTGTTTTCAATTAGAGTTCAGGTCCCAAGTCAAGTGTGACTATCATAACACATCCTGCCAGAATCTGCAGTGATCTACCACCAGAACACAAAAATCTCAGAATAACCCCTTCTCACAGTACACTAAAATCAATGAAAATCAATTGAACAAACATTTTCAGTCAGAATGAGGGCGTATTAAAAGGTTTGGAGGTTAGCTTCGTTTACAAGTTCTGCCCCCCCCCAGCGCCCCCCCCCCCATTTGTCCTCCCTCAGACGCCTGGCAGTAGAATATAGAGATTTTAGAATACAGAGATACAGAGAGTAGAATACAGAGAATTTGGAAATGTCAATAAGCATTATCCTCATTGAGAGGCCTCATTGTGGCAAGGCCACAGTGTTAAAAGTGTCACTTTAACTAGAGTTGAAGTTACAGCATTTCAATTGACTTCAGGTCTGGACTTTGACTAGGCCATTCCAAATCCTTGATTATTTTTTCAGCACTTCTGATATAGAGTTACTGGTGTTCTTTGGATCATTATCCTGTTGCATGACTGACAGATTGGCTCATATTTGCTTCTAGAATACATTGGTATACAGAGAAGTTTATGGGCAACTCAAAGACTGCAATGTGCCCGGTCCTGTGGCTGCAAAAGAAGCCCAAATCATCAACCCTCCACTACTGTGCTTGATAGTGGATCTGAGGTGTTTCTACTGAAATGACTTCACTTTGGTCTCATTTGTCCATATGACATGGTTCCAGAAGTCAAACATCAGTTGTGCTTCCATGTTCTTTTTACAAACAAACAGGTAACCCTCCCTCATTGTGAGTGATATCAGCTAGCTGGAATTGATATGAAGTCATACTGTGTGTTACTGTATGAGGCTGGAATTTCAGTATAGCAGCAGAGGTGTTTAAGTTAATATAAAGTCCGCTCTCATTATAGGTGGCTCAGTTCCAAAACTGTTTGTGGGAATTTCAGTCCTGAACTAACTTGACCTGGTTTATTAATATTATTAAATGTGTTTTCATAATTAGCTGTGAGCACACTCAAAATCCTTTTATGCTAATGGCCCCTTTGTTTTATTGGTCAAAAAATATCGTGTGTAAAAACAAGAATGTCAAAACCTATTTTGGCCATTTGAAAACAAAAATAAAACCATTAGAATGTTCTAAAATCATATTATTTCTAAGATCATGGAAATTATAAAATCTGTTTAATATAATGTTTATAATATTCAGTAGCTGTACCACATTCAACCCCTTCAGTGACAATATCTACGTAGAGTCTATATAAAGGTTTTCTTTACTTTGTCGTTATAAACTGAAGGGCCATGCTTAGAATATGCTATTTGGTATTAATATTATATACATGTTTAATGGCATGTTTTCCATTAAAAGGGGTCTATCACCCATGATCACTCCTGTACACTAAAAAATGTTTATGATGTCTTTCTGAATCAGGTTATGTGTCTTCTCAGTGGCGAGACCAGGAAAATACCTACACAATATCCTTTGAATATCCTTTGTACAAAAATAACATACTGCATATGATGATAGTCTTGAAGTTTAAAGCTTTAGAATATTTTGCACAACATGGGCAAGAGTGTAAAAGTCCCTAAGAACCATCTGTAATAAGTAATTGTTTTTTTGTCACTTTGGCCTGATGTCATCATTATGGGTCTGCACTAATGATTAGTTGCTCCATAAGACTTGAGTTCAGTCATTGTGACACATAGCATATTGCATGTTACAGTTTGGTCACTCGAGTGGTGTTACTGAGTCAGACATCAGCTCTATGGTCATTATCATTGTAGTCATCTCCATAAAAAGAATGAAAATGTGTCTGAGTGGTTGAGGCTGGTATGAATAAGCTGCACCACAGACTTAGTCTGTGTCATGTCTGTCTCATTTCCTGTCTTTCTTTTCCATTTAGTGAATACAGAGTTGGGGACTTGTGATATTTTATGATTTATGATTCTATAATTTCTTTTGATTGTGAAAAATGTGCTTTGTAACAATGACACTTGTTAAAAGCGCTATAAAAAATAAAATTGAATTGAATTGAATTTATTGCTTTAAATTTGATAAACATAGATTTTTTTTTTTTTTTACCCTTTCACTGGTCTTCAGCTTGAACAAATGTTCTATATTAATTGTGTGTTTTGTATGCCGTCCATGCTATTAGACAGACCTTCAAATTCTAGAGGTAAAATGCAACATAAACACTTATAATGGCATATCAGGGGTATAATAGAGTTTTAAAAGTGGACATGTGTACTCGCATCACAAGTTACAAGAGCATACGGGATTAAATCAGTGTTAGTCTTTATCAGTGTATTTTAAAGCTGGCACTAGACTCTATGCCACACTCTTTACATGGTTTCCTAGAGGCCAGTTAGTCTTTCAAACAACCCAAAAGTAGAGAGTTTTGTAAATGTACATTTGCACATATCTAATTTGCCTTAGGTTTTTTTTAAAGTCTAGAATTTCTTCCTTTCTATTACTGTAAGGTGCTTTTCCCTTTCCAATACAGACAGCCATGCTTTTATTGTAACATCACTTCCTAGTCCCGTCTCTGCTTGTGCCCTTGGTTTGTTTCTCCATTGAGTTCATTTTTTGACTCTTTGCATGAAGTCCCGTTCATTCTCTAGGTGCATTTCTAAGCCCTTCTCTCATGTTGTTTTCGCCTGTTTTTCATGCTCACTTGTCTTTTTCTTCGTCTTATGAATAATTCCTTTTGGACATTCCTGTGTTTAGAACTGTACACTGCGTTATTACTACAATTATTGGAAAACACTAAAAAACACCATTCTGAGTTTACACACTTGTGCCTTCTTTACACATGTTACAGTGGGCTTCCTTAAGAAGGATGCAGCAGTTAAGTGTGACATCAAGATATCATGGGGAGATGATAACCAGATAATGATAACCAGAGTACCTTCTCTGTTGCATTTACTTGAGCCCTATAAAAAGCTCTTGTGCAGAAGTAAAAAGTACTGTAAGCCACGTACCTTCTTTCTGTATACCACCATTTAAGTTTGTGCACTGAATGTTTCTCAGTGTATTAAATCCTCCATGAATGCCTCTCCATCAAGGAGGTTGCTCTGCCATCTGATTACTATATATAAACAGGACAGAGTACTACGCTGAAACAACAAAAGATGGGCTGTGGCCAGTTCAGTTAACTTTACTCATGTGAGAGTTACGTCTGGGTGCTAAATCGCTTTTGTGTTTACATCGGCTCTTCTGGTTTCTACATTTTTATGTTGGCTACTCTAAACTTGCCACTTCATGCAGTCTACGCTAACATAGTTAAATGTGGTTACGGACAGGAAATTGCAGCAAATGCAAATGGACTGGACAGGAATAGAAATCCTTTTGTGATGTCTTTGTGTCCTTTTGATATGCTGGTGTTGTTAGTGCTGATGTACTTTTGTGTGTACATGTCTTCAGGTCTTATGAAGATTAAAGAGGCAAAGGACGCCGAGGTCAAGCTGAATGAGGTGGAGAGACTGCTGAAGAATGCCATTAATATGCCTTGGAAGGTAGGATGCACTTATATCTGTATTAGGACCACAGTTGGATAACATCATACAGGAAAATGCATCACCTAATTAAAACAGCAAAATATACACTTAGGGAGCACTTTACTCTCAAAACAGCGTCAATTCGTCTTGGCATGATTGCAAATATTCCTGGTGATTGTTGTATTAGTTGACAGATTTTTCAGGCTTTCATGCAGCAAGTCTCCCATTCTATCACTTTCCAAAGTTGTTTTCTGGGATTCAGACTGGGAGATTTTCAAGGGCACTGAAAAACTTGAAACCATTGTCGTTCATGACATTCTCATGTAGCATGGCATATTCCAGGATGACCATGCTAAGATTTGTTGGGCTTAAATTCAAACAATATTTCTGGGAGCGGAGGACATTTTTTCTCATGTGAATTGGCCAACACAGAGTCTTGACCATTAGAATCTTTGGGATGTTCTGGAGAAGACCGTCATTAGTACAAGATCTCAGCCAAAAAATAATGCAACTTTGGATATAAATATTGTGATCTTGCACAATGTCTAAACTATGCCATGGCAAACGGGCACCAAAATCCAAGCTTGGTCCAGCAAAAGGTACCTGACACTATGAATAATTTGAATAAATGTATAAGTAGCAACTGGAAATGTAGGGTACCTACTGAAAATATACTGTATAACAGCAATAGTTACATCCAAAACACTTACAACAACTTTGATTATGACTATGGAGTTGGTAGGTGCCACGCAGTCATACGTGTACAGTGAGTACAGCAGGGGGCTCAGGACACAACCCTGGAGTTTCCAGTGCTGCTGTGTCACAGGTCCTCTAGCTTGGTGGTGAGTGTGGAGGGAATTGTAAAGATAATAAATATGAAGGTCAGCTGTTCTGGAACAGTTCTTGCAAGTATTGTCAAATGCACCATGATCAAACTCACTCTCATAAAGACCATCCCAGGAAAGCAAGACCAAAACTTCTCTAGTAGCAGACATCTCGCCATCACCTGTTCAACTGCATATTTTGCATGCCTTCAGAATTGTTTTGCAATGTACAGCCGTTGCCAAAGGTTTTGAGAATATACACAAATATTGATTTTCACAAAGTCCGCTGCTTCAGTTTTGAGGCAGAGGAACTTAAAATACAAACAGTTTAACTAAAAAGAGAAATTAGTTTCACTTGGTGTCCTTGCCAGTAGCTTGCTTGGTATATCAGAAGTCCAGGGTTGTAGCCAGTGATTTTATTGTTTTAGTTAAAATCACTGCCTTGAGAAAATATATGACACCATGGTTCTTCATATAACCGAGCCTCCTACATGTTTCACAGTGGGTACAGTGTTCTTTTCTTTGTATGCTTAATTTTTGCGTTTGTGAACACAAAGCTGATGTAATTTGGCAAAAAGGTCCAGTTTTGTCTCATCTGTCTAAAGGACATTCTCTCAGAAGCTTTGTGGGTTGTCAATATGCATTTTGTCAAATTCCGGTATCACTTTATGATTGGCTTTCAACAGTGGAGTCCTCCTCGGTCAAGTCCACTTTGCCTCAAACTGCGACAGGTGATCTGACATTGATGTACTTTGACCTTGAAATTCACCGCTAATCTCTTTGGAAGTTGTTCTGGACTCTTTGGTTACCATTTGTATTATCCATCTCTTCAATTGGTCATAAATTTTTCTCTTGTGGCCGAGTCCAGGGAGGTTGGCTACAGTCATGTGGACCTTAAACTTCTGAATAATATGTGCAACAAGAACATCAAGCTGCTTGGAGATGGTGTTATAACCTTTTCCTTTAACATGTTTGTCTAGAATTTCATTTCTAATCTCCTGAGACAACTAGCTATCTATGGTCCATGTTCAGTGTAGTACACACCATGAAACCAAACAGCAGTGTCCACTTTTACTCTTTAAATAGGCAGACTGACTGATACAAGTTTGAAGATGCATATGTGAAAAAGGTCCAGAAGCACCGTTGTGTCCTGAGGGCCAAGGCTCATTTAAAATGGACTGTTTCAAAGTGGAAAAGTCCAAACTTGACATTCTTGTTGGAAATCACGGATGCTGTGTCCTCCAGACTAAAGAGGAGGGAGACCTGGCTTCACAGTAGAAGAGTCCAGGTGCTGAATTGTGCCGACCATGCAGATCTTTCACCTGTAGACAACATTTATCGCAGAGTTAAACAGAAAATACTTCAAAGAACCACAAACTCTTCAGCAGCTGGAAACCTATATCAGGAAAGAAAGAGGCCATATTCCAACACAAAAATACAGAAACATGCCCAGCTGTCTTCAAGCTGTTTTGAAAGGAAGAGCAGATGCTACACCATGGTAAAATGCCCCCGCCCCAACTTTTTTGTGACCTGGAGCAGGTATTAAATTTGAAATGCTCATCTTGTGCATGAAATTAAAAAATTTTAAAAAATGAATTTGAGTTGTATTATTTAACTTAAGTGTGTTACACTGACGCATTGAAAACAGAAAAAAAAAAAATCAAAAAGCAAGCAACATTGTCTTCATGGTTTGTGATTTCTCTCTAAAAAATTGAGTTCTGGTAAGTACAGAAACAGTAAACTGACAATCCCATTTACTTGTTTTTAAATTCAAAAGAAGTATACTACTGTATTGGAAAATTTTAATACATTTCTTTTTAGTAACTGAATGCTCCTATGGCTTTCAGTTTTCCAGGTCAGAAGTCATTTTAACATTCTTTGAACGTTCGCCACTGGATCAAGTGCTGAGGAATGACAAAGTCCACAAGATACAGCCATGCTTTGGGAGCCCCATCAAGATATCAGGTATAGAAAGAAGCCTGTTCAAATTTTAAGATTTGTGTTATTAGGAATCCTAACAGTTGAAACAGTATTTGGGTTTAGAACTGTCTGGCGCAGAGGGTTGGTTCCAACAAAAAGTCTTTAATAACAAAATATAAGACAAAACATGGAATATCAAAAACAAACATAAATAGACTCTTTGCTGTACTATAGGAAACACAGGCTCTATGGCGAAACAAGAGGCTAAGACCTCCAACAAACCACGCATGGAGCTGAAACAGGACTAGCAACGGGACTAGAGACACGGAGAGACTAGACACAGGACTAGAGGCTTAGAGAGACTGGAGACAGGATGGGCTAGTGGTTAGTTGGATTAGTAGCTACACTGGTTATTGTAAAGTTGGGTGATGACCTAACCGGGTTAGTATCGAATGGTGTTAATGGCTAACCGGGTTAGTTCCTGACCTACCAAGGGCACGGAGACACAAGGCAAAGCACACATTAAGCTAATTCCTACTAGAAGTAAACTCCGCTAGCAGCTAAACTTGCTAGCAGCTAAGCTCACGTGTCTAGACAAACAAATAGCTAAACATGCAGGAAGCTAAACATGCAGGAAGCTAAACATGCAAGGGGTTATAACACTAGAGACACAAAGAGTACTTACAATACCTAGAGACAAACAAGACTTCACGAGACCGAATCAGCTCCACACACACTGCAACACAAGGGACTTACAAATACCAACTAGTCTTAGGACATGCTCAACGGTTACATGTCACAACAAACTAAAATACAATATAAAACAAACCAAAAAATACAAAAGAAAACAA
>JAOVVA010000027.1:9359265-9379098 GCA_028565275.1 Leiocassis micropogon | reverse complement strand
CAATGTAGAAAGAAATAAAAATCAGGAACCATCATGGAGTTAGAAAGTGACCCCAAACTTTTGAACGGTAGTGTATAAACATACAGACATTCCAAAAATGCAATTACATAAACAAACATGGATTAAAAGACAAGCAACACGGACTAAAAGACAATTACATTAACATCACTGCCTTTCAAATCCTTGAAATTCATGACACCATGTTTTTGTGTTGCTGTTAGACTTATTCTTCTTACCTAGTTTCCTAGTTAACTGTTCAAACAAGACATGTACAAAATAAATGCACATGAATGAGATCACTTGGTGAATCATAAAATATATTAAATGAGCATTCTATTACATCTAAATCTTTTTGACAGTTTAAGCAGTGTATAAACACCTTCAAAACACACTTCAGACACACACTTACAAACACACTACGGGCAATTTGGGAAATCCAGTTAGTCTAATCTGCATGTCTTTGGATTGTCGAAGGAAACAGAAGTACCCAGAGGTAACCCACCAATCGTGGGGAGAACATGCAAACTCCATGCACACAGACCCCGAAGCAGGAATTGAACCTAGAGGTGCAAGGTGACAGTGCTAACCACTAAGCCACTAAGTGCTGCCTAAACATATGGCAGTTCATACTAACTATTAATACCATGTAAACCAGTAATTATGTTTATATATATTATAAACCAAATAAATTATATATATAACAAAACATATGTATGATACTATAATATAAAAGATATAATATTTACTGTATGACCCATCCAAATAAAGCGATATACCTTAATGAAGATTCAAACTCAAGAAACAGCCCTTTGACATGTAAATATCCTGGCCCTTATTACACTCAGTCAGGAGGAAGCTGCATTCAATGTGTTACACTAGAGTATTTAATAAAACAGGAAAAGCAGACAAAAGCAAACAACATTGTCTTTTTTGTCATAGTGGCGCTGGAGTATTCTCTTACTGAAAGATGTTTAGCCAATAAGTGGTGGAGGGGATGTAATGTGTTCTCTATGATGCTTAACAGTTGTATAGTAGCATTCTTCTCTCGGCCACCAACTCCAAGCACCAGGGGTGGGCCCAATATTGACCTAGCCTTCTTGGTAAGTTGTTGCTTTTCCTGATATCACTACTTCTGATGCAGGTGCAACAGCAGATAGCAGCAAAGAATATTGCACTTGCCACAACAAAGAGATAAAAGATCTGCAAATACATTTTTCTGCAGACAGTAAAGGACCTGAGTTTCCTCAGCAAGTAGAGTCTGCTCTGTCCTTTCCTGTAGACAGTGTCTGTGCTGCAGTTCCAGTCTAATCTGTTGTCAATGTGAAGTCAAGCATCTGGAGGTGGTGTAGCTCTCCACCACCTCCATCTCATCACCCAGAATGTAGACTGTGTTTGGTGTAGTTCTGGTGCTTATGAGGACCATAACCATCTCCATGACCACCATTAACACACCCCATAACTGCAGAGAACTTATGCAGATGACAAGATTCAGAGTTGAAGTTTACAATGTGAAATGGCATTTTACTTAGAAATATACTTGAACATTTACTGGTTAAATGAGTATTATAATGGATAAACTTGTAATCCTATTGTAGCACTTTTTTCATAAGGGTAGCTCATTATGTGGAAGGCCCGGTTAGAATGTATGGCTTTGGGAGTTGGAAATGTGATGATGAACAGGTGTTTGCCTGGTATTATTGGGACTTTTAAGTACAGCGTTTGTATTGCTTTACTTATATTAGTTAAAATGCTATAGTTACCTGTACTTCACTATCTTTACTAAAAATCTATATTTTTTACCCATGCAGGTATGACGAGGATGAGAATCGGTGTCAATCTGTGGAACTGGACTTGAGTGATGATGACACAGAGGCATATGTCACCAACCTGTCCTACTACCACTTAGTTCCCTTCGAGACAGACATATTGGAGTGAAAGGGCATTTTATTGCGTAAGCAGATGCTGATGCTTTAAATTTCTACACTCACAGTGCAAAAGCTGTTGTTCGATGTCTCATGGCTGCTCATAGTTACGGCTGCTTACTAGCACTGTTTATTAGATGGCTAAAGACATAAAGACATACTGTAAGTGGTGTGAATACAGACAATGCATTAGGTAGGCAGTACATACAGTACCTGTCATTGTAGCTATACTGACCTGTACCCATGAGGCTGTTCTCACTCATGTGTCTTGGAAATTCAGTGAAATTTAAAGTCAGTTTAATTACTGTGATTAGAGATATGCTGTTATTGAAGGCAAATGATTGAGTACATCTCTAAAAGAATTTAAACATGGTATTTGTGGCTTTGTGAAAATGTACAGAAAAGTGTATTTAAAATAATTATTCTATATCAATTATGATGCAATAGACCCCACTTACTGGCTATTTCGATCTGCCAATAAGGGGTTAAGCAAAAAAAAAAAATCTGTGATTTTTTACATCCAAATAATCTTTTTCAGGTCTTTAATACAAGCAGTATAGCAGGGTAAACAATCCAAAAATCCATGCATAAAATAGGAATATAACAGATAATGTACTAATCCTGAAAGAAACAGCGACCTGCCATAGTAAATGATAAAGCCAAGGTGTTTCTAGAAGCTAATCATAGAATATGAGCTGCATGATGTTGGTATGTATGTTGGTAGAGGATTCTGGAATTTGGAGTTTCTGGAGGAAACTGTGATTAAGCTCATGATGTTATTAATCATGAAGTCAAATAAAGGAGAACTGATAAATAATGAGTCTGAGGAATCTCAAGAGAAGATAAGACATGATGAGAATGATTACTTATTTGTGAAAGCATAGTTTAATTCTTGAGCCAGCTATAAATAATAAGACTAGTTTCCTCAGTATCACAGCAAAATCGAGGCATTTTTATGGGAATAAAAATAAATTTATGATTGCTGAAACCTACTGAAAGCTCTTGCTTCTGCTCCATCTACAGGGTGATATGGCAGTGCTTTAGAATGTATTTGGATTCAGCTCTATTACCTGTACAATGTACTCAAACACATCAGTTTCCAAAACTTATGCTTTCATGCTGATAATGCTGTCAGCACTGTAGTGACATCATCTTCTAGCCAAGCAAGTTTGTGATAAGTAGAATGGTTGTTGCAAGTGAAAAGTGAAAGTTATCACTTTTTTGTTCGAAATCGTGGAAATTGTTTTGGATGTAAAGGCCACGGTGACTGTGCCAACAGTATCATCGAGCCCCCGTGGCATCAGTGCAGCACCAAAGCACTAACTTCTCACAAAAAGAATTAAAAGAAACCTTCAAGCAACAAATTAATACAGTGTTCATTCAGAATTATTCAGGATGTATTGTTACCAGAGTCATGTTCACTGTTAAATATTTACAATGTTTTGACTATTTTTGCATCATTTTGTTTTATTATTTTATGTATCAAGAAATAAACTTGTTTTTCTTTTTTTATGCTTTTTTTCTGGGCCCTGGCACAACAAAAGCTCCTAATAAATTAATAACTTCATAATAAGTTTATCTCCTGTTCACTTTTTTATATTGCCAACTATAAAATTTCATACTGGTAACAAATCACAGAAATGGTGACTATGTGTCAAGTTGTTGGTTTTGTTTTAATGTTTTTTTTTTCTCGCTTGCTAGGAGTCTGTCAATGCAAACCAAATCTTCATTTAATTCATACAAAAAAGCAGCCAAGTTTGTTGTAAAAATTGGTCCTTAAAACATTAAAAGTGATGATAAATGCCAAATTAGGATTTCGTTTATTAGAAAACCCACCTAATCTGCTGAGTTAGGGTTTGCTTGGAAGAGTATCAAAACCAATTTTTTTATTTTTTACTTTTTACTTGGAAAAAGACACAGTGTTTGCAAAAACACGCGTGCACGCATGCACACACACACACACACACACACACACATTCACTTTGTAATAGAGACATGCTTCCTCTGAGACCCGCAAAAATCTACTGCTCTTTCATAATGAACTAGTTTAAGAAACAATTTTGCCGGCTTTTTTTTCGTTTTCAGCATACCAGTATAAATTTAGTATGACTATTTACATGCATGATCAGGACATTTAATATTTTCTGTTTGTGTCAAAATGGAAGCACCATCTTAATGGAAATGAATTGAAACGTTTTTTTTTTTACTGAATTGAGCCAATCAGTGCTGGATCTTTTTAATGAATGAGCTCTAAGTTTATTATTCATGGCCTTAGAAGCTCATGCATAGACTAACCTTGTCTACAGAGAAGCCTAACATTCCAGTGTGACTCATAGGTGCTGTTTCTAGACTAATAAACAGAGTGCTCACTGTGGGTTTCTCCTTCACCACAGCTGACGTTGCAGTTTAATGTATAAGGAATTTTTAAAACAACAAAGGTTCTAAACACATCGACAGGGACCTGAATAAAGAAGTTTAATTGTATAAATTCTTTTTAATTTAAAATGACAGGACATTTTTTATTGAATTCAAAATTGTATTTAACCTTTGTTATGTAATTAGTATTATTAGTCAATGCAATTAGGAAATTAAATTAAACAAATAACCTTTTGGAAATAATGCATGTTTACCATATACATAATGGCAGGCTACAGTATATTTAAAAGTGTCAACACTAATAACAACAAATGTTGTGGATCAAAACAGAACAGAACTAATTAAATTAATTAGTTATTAATATAAACTAAAAATAAATAAGTATGCCTATGGTATAAATTATATAAATAAAATGCAGCAATAAATATGTGATCCCATATTTTGGAAGAATAAAATAGCTCATTTATCCTTGAGGTGGGCATGACTATATACGCCACTCAACAGAGCCATAGACAGAGTATGCGGAAACCACAGAATTGGCGGTAATGCACCTACAAGCTGCCCAAATCCTCAAGAAACAAGAGCTAAAGCACGTTAGAGCAGAAATAAAGGCAAATAGACGATGAAAACTGAACCTTCAAAGATGAATGGACAGATCAGTGTATGTTTATTCTTCCTGAGGGAAGTTTAAAACTAGTTTGTCTCATATGTTCTGAAACCATGGCAATAAAAAGCGCTACTGTGATGCCCCACTATGAAATAAAACACTGTCGGTAGAGCAGGCATATCTCCAGCAGTCTGAGGTGAGGGCATGTAAAATACTGAAACTGGGAGCCTAGTATTATGTACGAAAAATACAAATGTTGAGTATAATAAAGTTATGTGCAGTTATGTGCCAGATTATGTCACAGCATCACACAAAACTGTCTGGACAGAAATTAATGAAACCTTTGCAGTACTTAGATATCTGCCTGAAGTTTCACCTGCACCATAAGTGAAATCAAAATGTTGAGTAAAAGCAATGTTATGAACAGTGATGTGCCGGATTTAATAATCTACTTTAAAATAAACACCTGATAAGCTACTTGCTCAATGTAAACACACACCTGCACCAATAGATATTAATTAGAAAAGCTAAACATGAGTATTTGTAATGGGATTCTTAATATTTTCAATGCTGAAATGACAGCGCTGAAGTGAAGTAAGTGAATTTTAACAAGCTGGAGTCGATTTAAGACAAAACTTAATCTTTATCTGATCTACTTTTATCAATTTTTTATCTTACTGAGCAATGCTGGAAATTACAATGAGGATGAGGGTCCACAGATATCGACATTTCAATTTACATATAGCCATTTGGCAGGCGATCTTATCCAGAGTGACTTAGAAAATTGCTTTGAAGTTTCCAGTATTGGATAGATCCTTACACTAGGTTACTAGCTTACTAACTAAATACTATCAGTCAAACCCTGCTAGGAAATTGTTGTTGTTGTTTTATGGGTGGGGGGAAAGATTAACCCAACTATTGAAGAAACAGATGTCTTAAGTCCTTGTTTAAAGATTGCAGGAGACGCATCTGTACGAACATCTAGAGTAAGTTCATTCCTCCACCTACTGTAGGTGCAAGAACACAAAACAGTCTAGACAGGAGAACATTTTGTTCAGCATAGTAGAAATACAACTATGTAAGATGTTACAGGTTGCTGAGGTACAACAGGTTAAGGATTTTTATCTGTATTGGGAACCTAAAATTATGAATTACTGTATTGCATTTTGACTTTCCTAAAATAAAAATGGCTTTGTTAAAAAGCTTAGTTGTCTTTACAGTATATGCTCCTGGAGAGGTGATGCTCAATCAGAAATTCTGAGTGTCTCTGACTGCTCTTTCATCTTGTGCATCAGCAGGATGGTCAGGATCAGTATCAGGGGCAGTAACTGGATGAGCACTGAGAGGCAATATTGTGAAGAATAGCACAATCCATCATAACCTCACATCCACTTTCATACAAAGTAAATGAATTATTATGTAAATTGATGCCAGCAATTCTGTGGAATTCCTTCCTTTGGTAAGTACTGTGGCTCCGTGACTTGGGAGCATTTAACCAATTAACAATACTGTAGGTGTTTCAGTATAAGAGTCACATTTATGCAAGCCTGACAGAAGGTTGCCTTGGAAACGTGCTCAGAGTCACAGATGTCACATAGAAACTTCCGTTGTGAAACAAAGTGCAACACAGAATTAGTTCCGAAATCGATAAATACTCGTTTGCTGTAAAGCTCAAGTAAAAAAAAAAAGAAAAAAATAAATAAACAAATACATATAATATAATATATGTATTATAAAACTTTCAAGCGAGATGTCAAATATCTACCACACAATATCCTCTCCCGATGGAGATTTCTGCAAAGTATCCTATCTTGTGCTAAGAACTGTCTCTTTAAGAAAAGACCACGCCCCGTCTGAAGAGGAGGAGAGACTCATGGTAAGTTTAAGTAAACCTGTTAGCTAGCTGGTTCGCTTCATGGAGTATGTTTCCATAGCAACTGACTCTCAGTTTAACTGAACTGGCTTTTAGAAACCGAAGTCAGGACTGAACTAACTTCACTACACCCGCCTTCTGATATACAGTCCGGATATCATTAGTTTGTTAGGAGTGTACTAATATGGCGTCGGGCTCCGCCTCTGGCTTCAGCAGATAATAGTTTCATTCGGTACAAAAGCATTGATTTGTAACGCACGCTGTATCGTGTCTGGCTTCACAGCGCAGGAACTATGGACGATCAGACGACACCTGTTCGCCAGCAACATGCTTTTAACATACAGAATCTGCACCGATATTTGACAGGGAGACTTCACAGTGTTTCAGAAAACACTCCACTTTCTGTCCGGCAGTACAGGTGTGCACTTTCATGAGGGTATAATGTAAATGTCACTTCCTGACTGTGAACTTGCGTTATAAATATGTATGCACTTTATCTCGCTTGTTAAAGGTCTGGTCAGTCCAACCCAACATTTCTTATTCAAAGTCCAGAAAAGAGCTTTGTACTCAGAAAGAAACCTCATGGATCTTTGCTTCCTGGTGCCCATAAGGTTAGTGTGTCTGTGTTGTTGTAATTTCTGTTTAACATTATCTATTCGTGGCGTGGACTTGTGGACTTTTACTCACAGTTGCACAACTGTCAAATAGTGCAATGCTGAATCCCAAATGGCTCCCTTACTTCCTATTTCTCTCTCCCTACTCTCCAAGTGGTATAATTTAAGTATTATTAATTCAGAAGTACAGTAATGACCTTTTATACCCTAGGCCAGTGTTGCACAACTCTGGACCCAGTGTTGGACCCAGTGTTGGACCCATGCCCTTCACATTTTAGTGCTTTCTCAGCTCCCAGCACTCCTGATTTAAATGATTAACAGGGTTTTCCCTCAGTCTTAATTGTGTGTGGTAGAGTAGAGAAAACACTAAAATATGAAGGGCATGGGTCCTCCAGGAATAAGGTTGAGAACCACTGTCTTAGGTCCATGTGCGACAAAGGAAATTAGGATTGAAAGTGCTTTAAATGAAGCAATGCTACAGTGGCCAAAAGTTTTGAGAATGACACAAATATTAATTTTCCACACCAGTGTTTTTAGATCTTACTATGGTATACTGAAGTATAATTACAGTGGAACCCTGGATTGCGAGCACAATTTGTTCTGGAAGCATGCTTGTATATCAAAACGGATTTCCCCATAAGGAATAATGTAAATTCTGACGATTCGTTCCACAACACAAAAATATTTATATAAAAAGTATAGAATGTAAAGTAAAAGTAAAACAAATTAACCTGCACTTTACCTTTGTGGCTGTAGTAATTGTGACCAGAGAGAGGAGAGGAGGAGGAGGCGGCGGCTCCTGTGTAGGACGACTTTCATGTACACATTCGTGCGCAAATCACACACACATACACACACACACACAAAATGCTTTACGTGCACACACATGGTCACAGTGTTATATTAAACACTCCTCTTCAGGAAAAACATCAGAAACAGACTGCTATTCTGCAAAGGGATTGGACTGCCGAGGACTGGGGTAAAGAAATTTTCTCTGATGAATCCCCTTTCTGATTGTTTCGGGTATCCAGAAAAAAGCTAGTACGGAGAAGAAAATACGATGCTACCATCATTCCTGTGTCATACCAAAAGTAAACCATCCTGAGACCATTCATGTGTGCAGTTGCTTCTCAGCCAAGGCAGTGGGCTCACTCACAATTTAGCCTAAAAACACATCCATGAATAAAGAATGGTACAAAAAACATCCTCTGAGAGTAACTTCTCCAAGCCAGCCAAAAACAGTTTGGTAATGAACAATTCCTTTTCCGGCATGGTGGAACTAAATCTCTCAGGGAACAAAACATTGAAATTTTGGTTCCATGGCCAGGAAACTCTCCAGACCATTTAGAACTTGTGGTAGGTAAATCACCAAGAGGCGGGTGGAAAAATAAAAACCCACAAATACTCCAAGCATTGATTATGCAAGAATGGGCTGCCATCAGTCAGGATGTGGCAAAGAAGTTGATTGACAGCATGCCATTGCAAATTGCAGAGGTTTAAAAAAAAGAGTCAGCACTGCAAATATTGACTTTTTGCATAAACTTAATGTAACTGTCAATAAAATCCTTTGACACTTTTAAAATGCTTGTAATTAGAGTAACAGAGAACATCTGAAAAAAATATCTAAAAACACTGAAGGAGCAAACTTTTTAAAAATTAATATTTGTGTCATTCTCATAACTTTTGGATAAGACTGAAATTGAATAGGTATAATTTAAATTTAGATAGATAATACATGCTTTTTTAATCTCTGGTGCAGTGCAATGAATAAATAATAATCATGTTTTTTATTATTTTGTTCTTGTATTTTGTGTGCACATGTATGTGAACAGGTGGACAGAGAGTATGCTGTGCAGAAAGCCCTGCACTCCATTGACTTTCCTGTTCCTCAGCCGCTGCTTTACTGTTCAGACAGAAATGTTATTGGCACAGAGTTTTACATCATGGAGCATGTTCAGGTCAGACCTTAAACCATATAAAGATTTAATAATATAATTAATCAGTCTGTCTGATTTAGAACCTTTTCAACATTTGAATCCATATTTTTTTGTGTGTGTGTCTGTGTCTTTGGGTATGTGAGACAGGGCCGTATATTCCGGGACCCAAGGTTACCAGGCATTAGTGCAACAGAACGCAGTGCTCTGTATGTTGCTGCAGTTGAGGTGTTAGCCAGACTTCACTCTGTTGACCTCACCAAGCTTGACCTAGTAGGATTTGGGAAAGGGGCAGGTTACGCCAAGAGACAGGTAAAAATCTGAAGCACATCTTTTATAAAGTGGGCCTCAAATCTACACTAAACCAAATAGTTGCTGATAGTTTTTGTTTGACAAGGACTTGGGTTTTAAGACTGAGGGCTATGAACTCATTTATAATTACTATATGAAATAAACATTATGACTGTATATCATGTAATGGAGATTGTTGGGCAGATCATTTGATAAACATCTCATGTTTTTTACTCATGTCTCATGTCTTTTTTTTTTTTATTTTATTTGTAAGGTGTCCACCTGGACAAAGCAGTACAGAGCCTCAGCCAACAGAAACATTCCAGCTGTGGATGAGCTTTCTGATTGGCTGAGAAATAATTTACCATCCACTGATGACCAAGTGACACTCGTACATGGGGATTTTAGAATTGATAACCTCATTTTCCATCCATCAGAGGTACTATTAAGTGAATAATGTTGCATACATGCTTCAGATAATTTAATGGGATACCCTTACTCATCTTTGCAAAGCAGCACAATAAATAATTTCCTGTAGATACATATGAAGACTTTCAGTTAATACGCGCATCAAATATCAGCATAAGAATGATATGATATGATTATATGTGCCAAATGGTCTGAATGTGTATTGTAGAAACTGCTTATAATTTGAGATTTGAACAAACTATAATCTCCAGAGTTTGCACAGAATGGTTGAAGTTGCCATCTCCTACACTGACCGTCAAATTATAAACAACCCAACAAGAAAGTTGGGACGTTTTTTAAAATTTGAATAAAATGAAAACTAAAAGACTTTTAAATCACATGAGCCAATATTTTATTCACAATAGAACATAGAGAACATAAATGTATATTTTACAATATAATGTACACAATGAGCTCATTTCAAATTTGATGCCTGCTACAGGTCTCAAAAAGGTTGGGACAGGGCACAGGTTTACAATAGGGTAGAATCTCCTCTTCTTTTCAAAACAGTTTGAAGACATATGGGCATTGAGATTATAAGTTTCTAGAGTTTTGATCTTGGAATTTGGTCTGATCCTTGCCTGATATAGGTTTCCAGCTGCTGAAGAGTCCGTGGTTGTCTTTGATGTATTTTTCATTTAATGATGCACCAAATGCTCTCTATATTGGGAAGATCTGGACTGTAGGCAGACCAATTTAGACCAACTCAGGACACAACGCCACTTCTGGACCTTTTTCACATATGGCTTCCTATTTGCATGATAGAGCTTTATTTGGCATCTGCAGATGGCACGGAGGATTGTGTTTACCGACAGTGGTTTCTGGAAGTATTCCTGGGTTAATTTAGTAATGTCAATGACACAATCATGCCAATGAGTGATGCAGTGTTCTCTGAGGACCCGAAGACTATGGGGATCCAAAAAAGGTCTTCAGCCTTGTCCTTTACACACAGATTTCTCCAGTTTCTCTGAATCTTTTGATGTTATGCATTGTAGATGATGTTATGCAATTTGACGCTGAGGAACGTTGTTTTTTAAAGTATTTCACAATCTTTTTATACACTCTTTCACAGATTGGAGAGGCTCTGCCAATCTTTACTTCTGCAAGACTTTGCCTCTCTAAGACATCCCTTTTATAGCCTATCATGTTAAAGACCTGATGTCAATTAACTTGGCTGAATCTTTTTAAAACGTCTTTCTTTTTCAGCCCTTTGTTGCCCCTGTCTTAATTTCTTTGAGACCTGTAGCAGGTATCAAATTTGAAATGACCTCATTTACTGGATAAAAGTGTAAAATGTATCCGTTTAAACATATATGTTCTCTGTGTTCTATTGTGAATAAAATATTGGCTCTTCAATGTTAATGGAAGAATTAAGCATTTTTTACACTGCTGGTATTATCTGTTTTGGGGAAAAGTGTAGGTATGGGATTTAATTGAGAGTTGATTTTGGTGAGGAAATTAATTGAATTAGTTCAACCTCTTAAAGGAAAGTGCACACAAATTGTCTGGTGATTAATTTAAGGCTTGCATTTAAAAAATATCATGAAGTCATTAAACATACATGTTATTGGTATGCATGCTTATGTGGTTGTTTTATTTCTGGAGTTAATGGTTGTTTTTTTTTTTCTTCTGAATAAGTTTGAAGAGAAATATCAACCAGGTAGAACTAAGCTTTTCTGTAGCTCAGGATGCTCTCCTTCCATGCTGCATGAAGTTCTACCATTTTAGTTTGCCATTTAGCTTGTAGTTTTCGAATAGTTTGTGCATGCGCAATCAGGGTTTCCCCATGAAAATCTTTTAGGCATGGCGGCGAGAGGATGATGAAGGTTTTACACGCAAACAAAAACTTTTGGTTATTTCTGATTCTGATTTGCACAGAACAAGCTCTTTATTTCAGCAGCACTTATACGACTGTTACTGACAATAAGAATTTTGCATAAATTAAATAACAGTTTTAAATTACTTATGTATAATATGAACTAAGCAAAGTGGTTATGATTAATTTAGTACCTGCACATTGATACAGGACTGCATATTCTAATAAAACAAAGATTTCTGTACTTTTTCCTCTGTTCTTTTTTTAAAACGCATGGTGATATTACATTTACATATTACATACAGTATATATAATGTAGATGAGGATTGTCAGGTAATTTTCCTATTCTGTTGGCTCATACAGAGGTAAGAAACTTTGCCTATGAATTGAATATTATGGTATTACCTTGTAGTCACATTAATATACTTCTGGCTGTTACAGTATATCTGATGGTATTATATTTTAAACAATGTCCTGTTGTGTAGGCATGGTGGGGGTCTTGTTGGCATGACAATGTGTGACTGGTGGTCCACGGTGCTGAAAAAACTTTAATAATTTTTTATTTTAAGCGTACTTTGTCTAGAATATAGCCCAACATTTATTTTGAGCATTCAGTCACCTAAATGAGTTTCATCAAAATCATAGCTGTCCTAGTCAAAGCTGGCAACTCAATTAGAACTCCATTTTTGCAGTTTTGAGAAAAAAAAAGTGAAGTGAAGCAAGAATTACTGCAAACTGATATAGAATCTTTTTGTGAATGTTTTCTTTCCCAAAACACCATGTCAAAATTGTTTTGGTTATATGAACGTGAATTTTGTGTGATTATGCAGAAAGCTAGAACTCCATCTCGCACAGTTTCATCCCAATAAATAAATCAGTATGCGCATGTGTTTGTAATAATTTAATTATGCAATTTAGAATAAATATGTTGGTTTAGTTTTAATAAAAAGCACACAAAACCTTTTTAATAACCTTTTTAAGAGGTAAAAAAGAGATGTATTGAGTTGAAAATGAAACAGAAACAGGGTGCTTACCACAAAGCTTTAAGTATACAGTATGGTGTTTGGACAACTTCCATAATGTCCTATTTCAAAAAATGTAATGTTGATGTCAGGTGACACATATCTGTCATTCTATTCTATTCTGCAAAGCTAGTAGTCTTGCACTTAAATGTCTTACACTTAAAATTTATTTTTTTTTAGAAAAAAATACGGTTTTCAAAGTAAAGGTTTTTTGTCAAAGACAACCTTGTATGTCAAAGAAAAAAATATTTACCAAAAACTTGTTTGTGTTTTGCTGTCAAGCTGTTCATACTGCATATTATGACTAAGGCACATTTTAAATGTGGGTGGCTTCCACTTGCTGTCATGACCAAAACAAATCAATAAAAAAATGCATTCTTTGAAAAAGAAAAATGGAAAAGCAACAAATGTCCTGTATTTTTTTTAAAAACAGGTACGGGTGCTAGCAGTATTGGATTGGGAGTTATCCACAACTGGGCAACCACTTGCAGACCTGACTTACTTCCTCATGCCCCATTACTGCCCATCTTATCTCAACATCACTGTTCTTGGTGGAGTTACAGGAATAGAGGGTGAGCCTTCTGTCTACATTTTATGTTTTCAAATAAGTAAGACCTTGGATTGCGAGTAACTTAGTCTGTGAGTGTTTTGCAAGAAGAGCAAAAACTTTTAATACATTTCAATTTGTTAAAAGCGAGGTCTTGCAATATGAGTAGTACATATACGCTTTATCCGCCGAGCGTCACATGATCACAATTGAGCCAATGGTTCTTCTCTTGTGCGCGCGCTGCGGGATTGTGGGTAATCATTGTGGGTAATTAAGACAGTTTTCCTTATGTCCATTGTTTCTCTTTTAGGCATCCCTCCTGCAGAAGACTTGATCTCCCTTTATAGCCAATGCTGTGGAATCTCTGCTTCATTCCATCATCATAACTTCTTTATTGCCTTGGCCATGTTTAAAATGGCCTGCATCGCACAGGTACACTTTATTCTTTTGGTTCAGCAACTTGCTATGCATGTCTATTTGTCTGCTTAGGTATTAGTTTCTATTTATCTGCAGGTGTATTGAGTGACATGTGAGCCAGATTTATGCATGTTTGAAAGTGCTAGAAGTGATTGTAGATTATCTCATAATAAAGTTCTTTTAATAAATATCTATTACTGATCACCTCAAAATTAGGCTATTTTTGGTGTATTATAAAATTCTATCTTTGCTCATCTCTTGTGTGTGTATGTGTTTCTGATAGGGTATTTATGCGAGGTCTTTGTTGGGGAATGCAAGTGCTCCTAATGCAGCTCAGTTTGGTGAGAGTGTGGAACCTTTAGTTCAGCTGGCTCTGAAGATCGCTCACAGGTCATTACACAATCAATTAAATCAATCAAAGTAATTTTTTAGGCATAATTTCATTTAAGCATATCTCAGTATTAGATTAATCTATTAAAAAATATCTTGGTGCTAAAATTAAACATATTGAATAAATTCTAACCTCATTAAATCCCACTAGTTAGCTGGCTTCTCAGCTTAGATAAAACACAAGTTTGTTTCTTTAAAAAGAGTTAAGATCATATTCACATAATAGTGCAACAAAAATCTCTAGTAACTCTATGTGTTCAACTTCAGTCATCATTACATATGCTGCCATTGAGTTGGTACTAGCTAGCCAAGCATAAATATAAAAAGATGAAAACATAGTTGTCACCAACAAATTTATAAAGGGTTCACCATAATGATATAATACTTGCATTATAATGTTAAAATGATTAATGGTTCTGCTTAATTATATGTAAAATATAAAATATTTTTTTATATAAATACTTCAGAATACTAAGCTCTTAGTTGTAGGTTACTGTACAGGGGTTGTACAATGAAACTGAAACACTGTCCAATTTAGTGTTGAAGGTTTCATGGCTAAATTTGACCAGCCTGGTGGCCAATCTTCATTGATTGCATATTCCACCAGTAAGAGCAGAGTGTGAAGGTTTAATTAGCAGAATAATATTATTAAAATATTGCAATATTTTTTATGTATCAGGATGATAATGCACCAATACACACAGCAAGACTGGTGACCGAGTGGTTCCCATGTCTCCCATGGCCTGCACAGTCACCAGATCTAAATATTATTGAGCCACTTTGGGGTGTTTTGGAGGAGCGAGTCTGGAAACGTTTTCCTCCACCAGCATCACATAGTGACCTGGCCACTATTCTACAAGAAGAATGGCTCAAAATCCCTCTGGCCACTGTGCAGGACTTGTATCTGTCATTCCCAAGACGAATTGATGCTGAATTGGCTGCAAAAGGAGACCCTACACCATACTAATGAATTATTGTGGTCTAAAGCCAGGCATTTCAGTTTCATTGTCCAACCCCTGTATATTTAACAAAATTTACAGGCTTATGCATTTTGCATGTAGTTGTGTATTAAAAACTTCGATATTAGATGCTAGACATAATATTATGCCTCTTTAAGCATAAAACGATTAAAATACATTGCAGTGTATTTAGGTAAAAATCCTTCATAAAGGGAAGTCATGCAATTATGCATAACAGTCAGCAGGTGGCCAACTAAAGTGGTGAACACTAAATTCATGCTTTACAAATGCTTTTTGCCTATAGAGTAGTGCCTCAGCATACAAACACTCCGCCTCATGAATTTTCGCCTTAAGAACTGAAATTTCGCAAGAAATTTTGGCATGCAAAGCATTTTTGGCATATGAGTTACACATACGTCCAGGAGCCTTTCAAAAATTGTTTACGTCAAAGCCACGCGAAGTGAGGTTTTATTTTGTTTTTGTTTTTTACTCATTTTGTGCAAGATTTAGTGAAGAATGATAACAAGGACAGTATGAAGAAGAAAAGGGAGTCATTTTCAGTTTCATTTTAAGCAGCCGGTGCCACAAGGAATCATCAATTAGGTTAATTGAGGTTTAATGTCTATTTACTGTATTTCATATTTTACTTAATTTACAAGTCTTTTTATGGGTTTTAATTGTTTTATATGCAAAAATATGATTATATTGTTAAAATTGGTAATATTTTTGGGTGGCTGGAATGGATTATCCGCATTTACCTTATTTCCTATAGGAAATTGTGTTTCGCAATATGAGATTTTGCCTTAAGATCTCAACTCCAGAGTGAATTAAATTCATATGCCGAGGCACCACTGTATTGCTTTCTCTAGACATTTCTCTTTATTTGACATGGTTTGGTTTTAAGGCATGTGACAGTGTTTTAAAAATTACTCTATTGAGCAAATTTTTTACCATTAAGATTCTTAATAACAGTAGACTAATTTCAGACTGTGCTGGGGTGTCTTAAGGTATGCTAGATCTAGCTGACTAGTATTAGTCAGTGAACATAATTTTTGTAATGATTGTGTATAAAGCATATCACAAAATGCAGCACCTAAAATTTATAAATTGCCGTAGAACTACAATCTTCATTGCATCAGACCTTCTGACACAACATTAGCATGTTTGCTTAAAAAAGGGGACTTCATATACTGAAAAACTTTTTTGAGCTTTTTTGTAGCTGGAATGAATTCTGTGAATCCTGTACCAGGATATTGTAAGCCAAAACCTAGTTCCTCCTGCAATGAGGTTCAGACTTGTTCATGGAACTTTAAAAAAGACAAATGTACTTATTGATAATTAACAAAACTCATGTTCAGAAGTTTACATTAAACTGTGTAGATTTTACCTCTAAATATCACATTTTTCTTATTAACTTTAATTTTGCTAATCTTTATGAAAGGTGCAATTAAGTATTCATTTCATGTTTGTCTTTTGTGCTTAGCTCCTCATTGGTTCTGCAAGTCCCTGATAAGTTATTTCTCCAGTCTGCTAAAGGTTATGATGTCTATCAGCAGGTTAAGTTGTTCATGAAGCAGCACATTCTGCCTGCTCAGAAGGTAAGCTCTGATCAATTCCATAGGAATTTCATTGATCTAACAGTGATCTAACATCCATGTAAACATATAATCCTAATCTAATCACATTTTTTCTGTTTTTTTGTGTGTTTTTTATGTTTGCTCACTTAAAATAAACTAAAAATGCATTTGCCTCCTTTGCAAAAACCTGACCTTTTTGATTTCCATGTAATATCATACCTGATTGGCTGCTAGCTGTCAAAGTGGAGTCAGATTTTTTTTTCATACAGAAAAATGTTTCACAGATTTTACAGCACTCCTGCCAGAGCCGACTAGGATTTACTAATACAGGATTATCAGGGTGACGCACAGCAGCTCAGCAACATTATATTAGAGCGGGGACACACTATACAACTTTCACAATCTAAAACATTTTGAAAAGACTAGCACCATACACTGACTGATGTCTACACATTTTTATGGAGACTCAAAAATGGTGGATTATATATTCAGTTGTGGATTATATAAATGACTGCACCAGATGAGGAATCATAGAATACACGACTTGTCACTCCAACTGAGCAAGAGTAAACTTTTATGATGAAACAACGATCAGATAGACAGCACTAGTTTTAATCTTGTCTGTGCTAAGAAGAAAAATGGGTAGGTGCCCACCTGCGAATTGGCTTTCTTTCACTTTTCTGATTGACTTAACTTTTCTTCTCACATGCCTGCAGACATGTGCATGTTGCATCTGTTGTCACGCTGAAAAATCAAACATTTATATACTGAGACTCACGTGGGAAAGAATCTGTTTCCACTTGGCAGAACAGACATGGGAATGGGTAAAATAGTGTAAAAGAGTTCATAACATCATTAGTGGCATTTAGACTTAGTCAGTTACTCACAGTCTACCAGCTAGGGCAAGTCTTTAATTGTAGACTGTTTTTGATTTAGGAAATTACTGAGTACTATGTCAAACACAGCAACGGCCCAGAGAGATGGCAAACACCCCCAGTGCTGGAGGAACTAAAGGTAAAAAACACACAAACAATTCAAATATATGCCATATTGTATACATGTTGTCCCCTACGTACGAATGAGTTCCGTTCCAAGCGCACGTTCGTGAGTCAGATTTGTTCTTAAGTTCGACTTTAAATCGTGAAGAATCTCTTTAGTCTCTGCGACTTTACATCGTGAGTGGAATCCCGGACACAAATTTGTCTCCGAGCTGTTTTCCACTGTATTTGACTATGAACCCTGTTTTGTTGAGGATTTTTCGAAATTAGGATTATTCACACTCAGGACAGCTTTACAGGACAGCCAATTTCTGTCACAGTGCTTCCAGACTGATTCATTGAAACTGGTGAGGCCGACTCGTTTCTCCGGCACCTCCACACGCACACATACAATATACCAGACTTTAGACGTTTATAGTTTCACTTTCACACTGAATTTTTTGTATATAATTGTAAATATTTGTATCTGGTGCACTGCATTTTGATAATTTTTCTTTTGTACAAAAGACATGAGCTACTTTCGTCATTTGTTTGCAACTCCGAATGTTCACAGAACAGTGGTTCGTTTGTATCTTCGGAAATTCGTAACTCGAATGTTCATAAGTTGGGGACTACTTGTAAAAGCAAATCCTATCTATTAAACAGCATAAGGTGCTCAGTTCCTTTAGTACACTGTTTGCAAATATGCCTGTCCTATGGTAAGAAAGTGTGTGTGTTTAGGTAAAAGCTCGTGCTGCTGGACTGTGGAATCTGTTCCTGCCTTCAGTGAGTGGACTTTCTCAACTGGATTACTGCTACATAGCTGAGGAAACTGGACGATGTTTCTATGCCCCTGAGGTCTTCAACTGCCAGGCTCCAGGTCTGTTTGTGTATATCTGTTAATATGTATAAAAGCAGAGCTAGTATTCTAAATCAGAACAGTAGTGCTTGGATTCTTCTGGTTTGGGTGCGTCCATAAAGTACAAAACACTTTAACAAATAAAGGAAAAGCAATGATCAAACAAACACTTCAAACTATCAAATTACTATAAAATGGGCATTGGAAATTGGTAGACGAACATGCATACACACACACGCACACACCAGTTTAATGTACTCACAATAAAGATTCATTATTTTAATTATGAATGATAGGGATTATAGAGGTTTAGTTCACATGCACTAAAATGTTTGGTTATTTATTTCTCGCACAGAACGTTCAGGTGGTAATTTCTATGAGCATACTATAGAGTGGTGCTAATTTGCAGAGGCCAAGCCCTTTATTTAGTAATTTTATTTTTGGCAGCACTTATTATATGACAATTACTGACAGTAGATATATTTATGTTCTAATAGCTTACACAAATAGAATAACATTTTAAATTACATAAATTATAATATAAACCAAGCAAAGTTACCCAGAATAAAATGTGTACTGCTTATAATTAATTTATAACTTATTATAAGACTTTAAGGTGGCATGCTTTTGTATTATTAATAGTAATAATAAATGTCTTAGTCAAATGTTAGAGACTTCTGACTTGCACAGAATTCTTTTAAAATGTTTTATAAATATTATATACAGTATCTCACAAAATTGAGTATACTCCTCACATTTCAGCAACCACTTTTCAAGTGTTCTCAAGGGACAATACTATAGAAGTGAAAATTGGATATACTTTAGAGTAGTCAATGTGCAGCTTGTATAGCAGTACAGATTTACTGTCCTCAAACAAAAACTCAACATGCAGACTTTGTTGTCTAAATAACTGGCAAAGAAAATGAGTACACCCTGAGTGAACATATTAAAACTGTCCAAAGTGTCAATATTTTATGTAAGCCCCATTGTTATCTAGCACGGCCTTAATTCTCCTGTGCATAGAATTCACCAGATCTGCACGTGTTGTTGCTGGGATCCTCTTCCACTACACCATAATGATATCACAGAGCCGCTGGATGTTGGACACAGGCACGTGCACACATAGAGATCAAAGGGGGCTTGAGCACCTGCCCTTTTTATTCCTGGAGAGAAAGTGCCCTTTT
>JAOVVA010000027.1:9341291-9353562 GCA_028565275.1 Leiocassis micropogon | reverse complement strand
ACAATCGGGTTGGCAACGAGAGATCAAACAGGATTAAACGCTCAGAAATGTTCACAACAGCAAAACAAGACTTCGCGACATGGTTAGTGTGTGTGTCTGTGGATAATGGCCGACACCTGTGTTGGTGATCAGCCCCAAGCACGGGGTTGTAGGTAATGGAGTTTGAATGGGAACTAGTACTCCGGTGATGGCTCCCTCTGGTGGTGATCGGATGGAATCACAGAGGCTGAATTCGTGACAACTATTCCTCCCCCCGCTCTTTCCCGGCTGTCCCTTTGAGGGCAGGTCAGGGAAAGGGCAAGGCGCATGCGCACTTCGCGCGTGTGTGAGCATTTTTGCCCTCAGGGCTTGCCGTAGATAGGCATGCGCACTTCGCGAGTGTTAGAGTTCAGTTTTGAACATGAGTGTGGTAACGTGAATTGTAAGCTGGCGGGCAAGTTGTTTGCGACGTAGAACGTGGGCGGACATTATGCAAATATGTTACGGAGTGACGTGGATCCGTAACAGAGTAAAAATAGAATTGCTAACGACTCGTTTAGGCGAATGTGAGCCGACTCTTTTTTTTAAGAGACAAAAACTTAATTTATCGTGTTTATGATAGTTTCTGTTCACATACAGCTACATGACACACTGCATGAAAGATCATATTTGAAAAAGCATAATAGGGGCTGTTAAATTTATTCTCTTTAAAGTAAAATATTCTAGGTTCTGGTCTGATATGGTTAGTTTATCATCTGTATCAATAAAATTGCCTAATTATATTTGCCTAATGTTTACAATTTTGTTATTGAAAAAGTCTTCACTACTGCATGTTGTTAATGTGGCGATTTCTGTAGTGGTTTTATTCCCGGTTAATTTTGCTACTGTATAAAATTTAAATATGGGATTATTATTTTCTTTTATAGTTTCCTTTCATTTAAAATGCTAACAATTTAGTTTGACACCATATATCTTCTAATTTTTGAGTGATCTGTTTTAAAGTGCTTGTGTGATCATTATTTCAGGTAGTGAATTACTTTTTTTTAACTGGAACTACATTATCTAAGGTATAACAAAATGTTGACTGTAAATATTCAGTTGTCTTATCAGGTTCTGTGGGCTTAGATGGTGATCCAATCATAGTTGATAACTCTGGGAGATTACTGATAAAGGTCTGTGTGGTACTTTATGTGAATGTATGTTTATTGCGGTAGCGTGACGTGTGTACATTATTACAATGGCACATTTTAAATCAGACAAAATAGTGATCTTTGATGACTTCAGACTGTGGAATTGTCACTCTATTTCTTATACTTTTTCCAGAGGATATCATTGAATCTAAAGTGTGACCCGCTTTATGATATGAACTGAAGTTTTGTTAATTTTTTACCGACTACCCAAACATGACTGAGCAAAAATTTTTTTAAATGGGTCACATAGGCAAAGAAATAGCACAGATACACATGATCACACGTTTAATTGTTGTTTTTGGTTGTTTCTATGATCAAAAAATCATAATAATATGCTCATTTTGAGAGCTACATTTCTGCGATATCGTTCCCATATGCTGGTAGTGGTAAAATTTACCCTGTATAAAAGTAAGGATAACTTTAGTTCCTCCCAACATATCTGACCCAAATTCACAGTTTGAAGTCTGAAGTCTCCTCGTTAACGCACAGGGGCAAGGTTTCCTTATAAGCACATATATATATATTTTTTAAATGCTGTGTTTCAGGCATGTATCTGTGCCGCTTGAGCTTTAAGGGTTTTAATAAACACGGGCACATTTGAGATCACTACTCTCGTTGCAGGAAGACAGATGTTTTCACACTCAAACTGCTCTCCCACCGCTAACAGCACCTCGTCCACCTGTACTCCGTTCTCCGGCACACACCTGGCATCCTGCTTGCACTCTCTTCCCTTCAAAAACTAATATCTCATTGGCTGCCTCTGAACATGCACTGCTTCCAAAATAAGGGGACATTAAACCTTAGACTTTTATTAGCATTAGACTTTTGAAAATTTGGCAAGACATCAAACAGCCATCCCACCGTTCTTCTCCAGAGTCAGGACATTCAGAGAGAGAGAGCGCGAGAGATGCCACAACCTTGCTGGAAGTGAGTTTGTGCATTTAGTAGGGGTGCCACAGATCACAAAAGTCAGAGCTCAGATTGTATGATGGTTATAAGTCATGGATCAAATAATTTTTCAGAAAAAAAGTGAGACAAACATAATTTTCCTTTCAATTTATTGCTTATAGAACGTGGTTTAAATGTGCTTTAAATTAAAACAACATTCAGTAAGTTCAATTATTTAATTCAAAGTAAAAAAAATTATATGCTGCAACAGTTTAATTAACATGTATTATGTGACATGATTGTTTTTACTTTTTTGCTACTATTCTATACAGGTACTGTAAGGTTCTTTGCAATGAATAAACAATAATAATAATAATAATAATACTAGTAATAATAATAATAATAATAATAATAATAATAATTATTATTATTAATAATAATAATAATAATAATAATAATAATTATTATTATTATTAATAATAATTATTATTATTATAATTATAATAATTATTATTTTTTTTGTGCACATTAACTGAGAGCACATATTAATAACCTGATTATTAAAAAAAATGGAAAATACTTGTTATTGCAGTTTTGCCCTCCGTTATTTTAGCAGGAACTTGATTCTTGTATAAACATTGTTAAAAATATTCGAATTTCTAAATTCTCTTGACATTCACAAATAAATGGGAGGTTTCACAATCGTAATAATGTTTAATAGGCATTGTGTTATTAGTGTTCTAAAACATAGGCCTGATTTGGAGAGGTCAAGACTACTGTTATCTGCACTTGACTTCTTTAATGCTCTTCCTAAGTACTCTCTTGCCATTACTGTCCCAGCCTGTCCCCTGACCTGCAAAGCTCAGCAGGCAGCGTTCCTTGGCCTGAGCAGAGACTGCACATTCTTGTCAAGCCAAAGCTTTCGGTTTGCGTGGCCTTGGTGGTCTTGGTGGTTGACACAGGAGGCTGTGTAGGATAAAATGTTAGAGCTGTATTCCTCCAAGTCTGTACCCTATGCAAACAACTCCGGGTCTTTTCAAAACAATCCTGCAGCTGTGAAGTAGACTCTTCATGCCAGACATGGGCAGTTTTAACAGCTGGTTTTTCAGCTGGAAGGTCTGTAAAATTGACCTCTCTGATCTCAATGGAAATTATTCAGTGTGTGGAGATGGGGCAGCTTTATAAGCTCCTGGGATATTGATGTGAAAGCTCTCTTTCCCTGGCTCTGCTCCTATTTCTTACGCTGTCTCCGGCTACCGCACAGGTGGGATGATTATTATTCCACTGGGCTCTTGGTTGAGTATCTTACACCTTGTTTACACTAAGTTGTACTTCTTTTGTTTTTTAGCCAAATAAACTTCCTGTTTGGGGATTGTAGAGTGAATCACAGATTAGAAATGGAAAAAGTAGATCAGATAAGTAGATCTGTGTCTTCCGCATACTCTGTCTATACACGGTAAACCATCCTGGTGATTGACTCTGTCATGCCCACCTTGAGGGAAAAAGCTCTAGTTTTGCAAGTTTTACGTGATGCTGTAACACAATCTAACTGGACAGACATACATACAGGCAGAAGTATTTTTCTGAGACTGGTATCGAGTCCTCCAATGTATGAAATTGTGGATGGCTGGTTGGTTGCGGCTGCGAGAGCCGTGTGGAAAAGCCAGTATGAGCCGCTGCTCACAAGGATTTACTCTGCTGCTCTAACGCCACCAACTTTTACTAGCCTGAACAAGCTAGTTCCTAATAAACCTACCTTATTTTACTCCTAATAAAACTACCCTTCAAAAGGTAGTGGGAATAAAGGTCCTACTAAGGTAGTAAGGAAACTAAGACCTCTCTTTTTGACCAATTCAAAGATTTTATACAATATATATGTATATACAGTAAAAACATTTGAGTTACGAATTTCCGCAGATACGAACGGACTTATAAACATTCGTAGATTCAAAAAATTGTGGAAGTAGCTCACGTGTATTGTACCAAAAGTAGACGAGCAGTGTACGAGATACCAATGTTTACAATTATATACAATATTTTGAGTGTGTAAATGACTCAAAATTATCAGATTGTCTCTGATGAGTAGGCCAAGGAAAGGGAAAACTCCCTTTGATGGCATTTAGAAGAAACCTTGAGAGGAACCAAACTTACCATGGAACCAATCCTCATTTGGGTGATAACCGATAGCAGGGATTATCATACCGATAGTGCAGTCATACTGTGTATTACTACTACTATTCCTACTTACCTCATTTACCACAAGCTAGCTAGCTTTGCTTTAGCAACCTGCAATGCTGCTGTCACTGAAGTTGGCCATGCCCCAAATTAAGCCATAATTTTACAGTTTATCATCAGCTTAAAAGATATATTTCTTTTATATATTATCAATTTTTGGCATGTGACTTGGTATCAAGTTCTGACAATAGTAAGAAATACAGAAAGCATTTTGTTAAAAGTAATGAACTTTATTTAATTTTAATTTATTTTACTTTAATTTATTTTAACATTGTTCAGGTCTCAAGTTATCTTTTCCATTTGTCAGAAGTTTTATTTGTTTTTCATAATTTCATATCAAATTACCTGTCTGCCATATTTGAGATCAAATATTTTTAAATACAGCAAAAAAATATATAAAGAGCATTGTTGTGTTCACTTTATACAGTGCCTTCGGAATTTACCAGCTTTAAATTTCCAGAGCTTTTTAGCCAACTATTTTAAATGAAAAGTAACTAAAGCCTGCTGGACATAACTTCATGTGCCCAGTTACATATTGATTATGTCATCTGCATTATGTCTTTGCATAGCTACCAGCAGTAGACAGAGCAGGTGGTATACATCTAGGTACAGTACCAGGAACTGACATTTTTCCCTTTATGTGTCTGCCGCTGAAGCTGGGCTGAAGCCTCTTGGCGTATTGATTTACTCACAACAAACTGTTGTTATCAGCTGTTCTTAATGCTTCAATGTACAAACAACAAAAGAAATAAGTTCTCAATCCAGCCGTAAATTTCTCATGTAAATTGTGCATGGAGTAAACTGGAAAGATAGATTATTAACTTAAATACATACATAAGTGATTAATTCTATTTTTTAATTTTATTTTATATGTTTATTAATTATATTTATTGTTGTAAATTATATTTTAGTATGTTTGATTCATGTGAAAAAATTGAAACAGTCAAAAACAAACAACAAATACAAAAGAGCTCCATAATCAGTCCATGGGAACTCTTGCATGTATATGCTCAGGTCATTTATGTCTCTGCTAGTGCAGTTGGCTGAACAACCTGCTCCTCTCTCTTATCTACTGACTGAAGGGATGCTGGGAGGGGCAATCTTGCCTCTGGAATACTGGACCATCACTGGCAGTCATGGTGACTCTACTCTAGAGAATGAATAGCCATGGCCAAATGTTTTGAGAATGATCCAAACATTAATTTTCACAATGTCTGCTGCCTTAGTTTTTATGATGGCAATTTGCATATACTGCATAATGTTATGAAGAGTGATCAGATGAATTAAAATTGATCGCAAAGTCTGTCATTACCATGAAAATGCATTTCAGCCCTGCCACAGAAGGACTAAGTCACACCATGTCAGTGATTTTGCAATTCTGCAAAGAAGAGTGGGCCAAAATTCTTCCATAACAAAGACTCATTTCCAGTTATGGAAAATGCTTGATTGCAGTTGTTGCTGCAAAGGCGGCACAACCAGTTATTAGGTTTAGGCTTATTTACTTTTTCACATAGGGCCAAGCATGTTTAGTACAGCTTTTTTTATCTTAATAAATAAAATCATCATTTAAAAACTTCATTTTGTATTTACTTGGTTATCTTTGTGTAATATTAAAATGTGTTTGATGGTCTCAATCATTTAATTGTGATAAATATGCAAAAGAATGAGCAAATACTTTTTCATGGCACTGCACAGGTGTTTTAATAATCATTAACCCCTGAACTACTTGGTGAGTCAAACAAGGGATTCTACGTCCTACATAGCACACTAGCTTTGCCTTGTACTCTCTTTGGCTAGTTATTTAGCTAGTTAGCTGAGGCTATTATAAAGCCGAAAAAAGTGGAGTCACTTTTACAGGTACATTTTTGGTTGGAAGTCTTGTTGCATGGAGGCCCCGTGTGGTCTGCTTGGGATGTGTATTCCCTGTTAAGACTGGTTCCTGTAAGTGAACCTATAGGTACTAGTTGTAAAATTCTAGCCCACTTTTCAGTTTATAAAATTGATAGAATAATTTTATTAGTTAATAATACTTTTAAGAATATCCCTGCTAAAAAAATCCAGCATAGCCCAGCATGATGTATATGCTGGTCTGTGCTGGTTAATACTGGTTAGTGCTGGTCTCATGCTGGTTTAGCCGGTGAACCAGCATAATGGAAGAACAGCATATCTACGCTGATGAAACCTTACCACCAGCATTGGTCTTGCTGGGTAGTGATGGACTGGTGCTGGTTCAGCTGGTGAATCAGCATAACTGTGCTAATAGGTTCACCAACAAGGTATAGCTACTTTTATTGGGCCACCAGCAAAGTTTTGCTAGTTAAAATTGGTTACCATTTTAGCTCATTATCTTGTATTTTTTCATATTCTTTGTAAATACATGGACTGTGTAGTGTTGTCTTTTGTCACGAGTAATGACAACAAAACAGTCTTTGGGCACTTTGGCGCCCTCTAGGGGTTTACCCTTACAGTACCCCCCCCTTAAAAACGTTCCTCTGGAGTGACACCGGAGGTCCCGGACTCCCACCCCAGCGGTACCAGTCTGGACCCCCAACACTGAGGCGGTCGATCCCCTCCTGCGAGCAGGGCCGCATAACGCCTGCATAACACGATCCCCCCACGCCCAGCTGTAGCTGAACCGGCTCTGGGCCGATTTTCCCAAAGCCTGAAGGCGGCGGCGGAGCTGGAGCGACGTCCGCTGAGCTGGGTGGCGGCGGAGCTGGAGCGACGTTTGCTGAGCTGGGCGGCGGCGGAGCTGGAGCGACTCCAGCTCCGCCGCCAACCAGCTCAGCGGACGTCGCTCCAGCACGACTCGCCACCCTTGCTTTCGAGCAGAGGCGGTGGATGCGCGTCGTCCTCAATGAGGAAGAGGGGCGGCGGTGGTGGAGGAAACGCGTCCTCGTCGCCGTGCAGCAGCGGCGCGTAGTCCTCCACGTCGGGCAGAGGCGGCGGAGGTGGAGGAAACGCGTCCTCGTTTAAGCTGTGCGTAGTCCTCCGCGTCGACCACAGGCGTCGGCGGAAGAGGGAGCGCGTCGTCCAGATCCGATAGAGGGAGAACATCCGGGACTACAGCGTGGGTCTTCCGAACCTGGACGAGCAGCTTTTGGAGCTGCACCACCTGCTCCACAGGTCACAAATGCTCTCCTCGTTTTGCTGTGCCCAAAACATGTAGACATCTCCCGTTTGTCCCTAGCCACCGTCATGCCAGACCTCTTCGGCCCGTGCCTCTTCGTCGGTGCTTGGGACCTTGTATCTCCCCGCTGCCTCACCTTGAAACGGCGTTCGCCGAATGGCGAGCCTGCAGCCTTCCCAGCTCTGGGAGAGCCTTTATCTCTCTCTGCTTCTCGCTGTCTTCCAGCAAGTCCGCCGGTTCGGCGAGCCTGCAGCCTTCCCAGCTCTGCCACAGCTCTCTCTCTCCTTCCCCCTCGCTGCCGTCCAGCCATTCCGCCAGCTCGGGCGAGATGGTAATAGCTCCCCCCCAAAAAACATCTAGGGGAGAGACCTCCGCTATGCCACTTTGAGGGTCTAGCTTTCTGTCACGATTCCTCAGTCGGCGTGAATGTGGCATAATCGCAGGAGGCAAGCTGGCGGTTCAATAAAGGCTTTTATTGAGCTTAATACACAAAAACAAAAGTATAGCTCTTTCTTTAGAGCATGTATGACGCTTTCATGTAACTACTTAACAAGACATAACCGACATAAATCATAATTATAATGACAACAAAACAGTCTTTGGGCGCTTTGGCGCCCTCTAGGGGTTCACGCTTACAGTCTTTAAATGCATTTACATAGAAAAGAGACAGAAATAATTAATTTACTAAAAACATGTGAATACATTATTTTACATTTATTTAATATTTGCTGTGTTGTCTAAAAACACAACACAAACTTTTCATATACAGTAAATACACTGACAATAAATGCATATTTAAAAAAAGTAATTAATTGAAATTACTTAAAACAGAAAAAAACATAGACCAGCATAGCTAGTCACCAGCTTGACCAGCAGTTATACCAGCATATGTTGTGTTTTGGTGCTGGTTAGGGTTAGGGTTAGATTGAGATTAAAATTTGTGTCATTCAGTCTCTCCAAAATCAGTCCCTGGCTGCCCACAAATAGGTTGTACCTCTCTACCTTTTCTGCCCTTGTTAAATTACTATAGCAGAGGAACTTTAAAGCCGACATACTGTTTAACAAGATGGAAACAAAATAATCTTTTTACGTGGCCGCATTTGCAGTGGTTTGCTTGGTGTTTCTTAAGGCCAAAATTGTATCCAGATGTACTACATTAATATCACTTTCCCGAGCCACCATGCTTCTTCTATTGGTGGTGGGTGGGCTCTGCTACTGCCAAACTGCTTTAAAGAAAGCAGATTTTATCTTAGCCCTTTCCACTATGCTTTTGATTTTCTGGCACTAACTAAAACCTGGATATCTCCACTAGCCCTATCCTCTGCATTCTCCTGGGAACTGGGAGAGGTGTTGATATAGGTTTGTTGTCTGTTGTCATTAGTGAGAAACTCTATGCTACTATATCAGCCGAAATGTCATCTGTCCTCATCCTCCTGGATCTCTCAGCAGCATTTGACATGATAAACCACAAGATTTTCTTGTCTATCCTTGTGAGCCTTGCAATCTCTGGCATAGAGTCTGTGGCTTCCTTTCTAAAAGGTTGGTCATATGAGATGACATGGAGGGGATCCACATCGGCTCCACTCAGACTTTCCACTAGTGTCCTACAAGGCTCAGTACTTGGTACTCTTCTCTTCTTCCTCTATACCTGATCTCTTGATAAGGTCATATCCTGGTATGACTTTCAAAACATTGTGATGACATGCAGGCTGCTTACTGTACTGTAGGTGCTTGTTCAGTCAAGCTATTTCAATACTGGATTACTGCAACTTACTCCTGACAAGTTTGCCTCTGGACAGCTTGTTTTTAACCTACTGAAAGTTCTCGCACATCACCCCATCTTCTGAATCCTCATGGATTCCTGTAGCTGCCAGCATCAAATTCAATGCTTGCCTAAAGTGCCAAAAATGGTCTAACTAATGGTCTAACCCACTTACCTTAAAGAACTTATGACACCCGACACTGCACCTTGTTCCCAGGACCCACCATCTCTCAGGGATTGAGGAAGATATGAATCTTGACTGTTTCCTGTTCAAACACCCAGATGGTGGAATTAACTTCCTCTAGATGTCTGTACAGTTTCAGAGTCATCTGTTTCTTAGGTATTTTGGTTTAATACTTAGGTATAATTGTTTAACATGGTACTTCTATACTTCAACATAGAGAACCGGTTTTAACATAATGGACTTCAAAGCACTTATGTAATTCGCTCTGGGTAAAGGCATTTTTCAAATGCCATAAATGATGAACTTTTTTTAGTGCGCAGCTTTATGATCCATCCACTGCCAAACTTTTCAAACACATGAAAATGTACAAAATAAACACACATTCATGTTAAACCCACTGTAGGAACCAAATATTAATGTGCACGACAATGTATGTAATTTAGGTAAATAAACCTAAATCTCTATCTGCACACACCCAAAGGGAAATGACTCCACTTGGAGAAATCTCTTTCACTCTTAAAGCGATATATAAACACCTAAATGTGTGTTCGGCAGAAATTGCAGCATGTTAATGTGTCTGTGTTCAACATAAAAGATATTGCAGTCCCTACTAATTATTAATACAATGCAAATAATTATTCATTAATCTAAACCATATATATAATAAATAGAACAAAATGTCAAAGAATGACAAAATATTATTGATATTAGACAAAAGTAGAATTTTAATAAATAAACATTAAAGTAGAAAAGTATAACAAACTTAGACTTATTAATAAGTACGTAAAGAGTAAACTGAAAGCATACTTTCTTCTTTTCAGTTTAAAAGTATCCTATTAGCACACTTGAATTTTTTTTTTTTTGGTAAGGGAATGTCCCTGTGCACTATGAAGACACTATTTATCAAGGTTGCAGTAGAAAAACTCAAGTGGCGTGCAAAGAACCCTAAGTTCAACCTGAATGGACACCTCCGTGATGACCTGTCATGCCAATTGTGCTCTAGACCTTCTCACCATAATCAGTGCTTGAACTTTCTACTACACTTTTGGCCCAGAAAAGTGGATGCTATTATCAAAGCAAAGGGAGATAAAATCTGAAAATGTATGTTCAGGTACAAAATGTGCATTTCATGGTTAGGTGTTTACAAACTTTGGCCAAATATTGTATATGATCTACAATGTAAGTAACATTACTTACAAAAAGGTATGAACTAATAACTTCTAACTCAACCTAACCTATAAAAAAAAAAGTTAGTATAAAAAATTTTATGTAATTTTCACTACATACAAAATAAAAAAATATATTTGGTGCTCTTTTTTTTTTATTTTTAGGAAGGATCATAAACTGGCCACTGATATTTTGGCGACTTTACTTGACCTTTGACCTGGATTCAGTGATGGGACGGAAACTGGACCTTTCCCAACTGACTGATGATGAGGCAGAACATGTGCTCAAGGTGGTACAGAGAGATATGAAACTGCGCAAGACAGAAGAGGATCGCCTCAGGTAAGTGTGTGTGTTTAAATGCTTCTCTGTCTTGTCTTTGCCGTTTACCAGCGGTTGGCATTCACTATGTTGCATTACTGCCACCTTCTGGTTTTGACTTTCCTCACCTCCCTTTCAGTTTAAAACCTCTTTTCTAGCCCCATCACCCTTCAACTCATCAAATACTTTCTTTTTTGTTTCCTAAAATACTTTTCAAGGTGTATTTAACTTTTCCAACTTCATATTGCTCCTCCCCTGAAGATGCAGCTTCTTTTTCTCTGTATCTTGTATATTTTGTATGTTGGTTTGTCAAATTGTCCATTTTCTAATGATTACACTTGGTCATGTAAAGAGCTGGGTAAGGCACTGTGTAAATGCAGATGAAGTACTTTGTTAGTTACTAGGAAACTACTGTATGAACTCATCTGAAACAGGTTACCTGTTTACTAGAACAGGTAACAAAACAGGAATACAAATGTACGACCAAGACAAACTTAACTCAGGACGTTAACTAGATTAACTAATCAAAGTAGGTGCGTTCTGATCAGCCTGAAATACCCTGCGAAGTACACTTCGCAGGGTGTTCAGCCATGTTAAGTGCGATTCCAAACAGCAAGGAGCAAAACTTCCTCAGTTTAAAGAGAACTGTGAACGATATAAGCAACAAATGAACAGTAGATCTTCCCTTTGCTGGAAGTGGGAATGAAAACTGGAAAAAAATGGAGCTTTAAAATTGATTTAAATATTTATTATTATTATAGAGGATGACATAATGTCAATATGACACACTAACTTTAAATTTTATTTCATCAATACATTGTTACTAATTCATATGTTAAATATAAAATATACTATATAGGCTAGTAATCTGTAAAAAATGCACAATAATAATTTCTCTATACATCTTGTTAATTAATCAAATAATTTATTTACAAGTTATACACATTCGTATAGTACATGTTTTTATAATTGTATCAGTTTTTGTTTTTAAAAATATTCAATATTAAATGTCCACAGTTTGAAATTTCCACAGCAGCAGCAACAGGTATTTGAGGTGCTTACGTTGCCACAGAGTAACGCACAGAGGACGTGACGTCTGCACTGGTGACATTGCAGGGTGTTCCAAATGGTAAAATTTTGCAGAGGGAAGTTTCCTTAACTGACATTCCCCGCACATAGAGCAGGGAGTAGGGAGCACCCTTTGAAGTACACTTTGGTGAACTTCAGTGAAAGTCATGTGAACCAAAAACTGTGAAGCACCAGACAGTGAGAAACAACTTCAGAATAAAAGAAAAAAAAAAGAGTGCAAACAAACACAAAGGTTAAGTGGGTTTCACTGATGATTCAATTCAATTCAATTCAATTCAATTTTATTTGTATAGCGCTTTTAGCAATTGTCATTGCCGCAAAGCAGCTTT
>JAOVVA010000027.1:9326964-9341191 GCA_028565275.1 Leiocassis micropogon | reverse complement strand
TATTATATTATATTATATTATATTATATTATATTATATTATATTATATTATATTATATTATATTATATTATATTACTGTATATTCAGCCTAATGCTATTAGGCTGAGTTTGTTAAACCTGCTTTCTGAAATACCCCGAGGTGTTCTTTGTGAGTTAGTTGTGCAGGTTTGCAGTGAATATCAGTGATATCAGTGATGTGTTTAAATATCTGTATGTTGTGTATTTTTTTATAATCCGCTGTCATAACAGCAGACAAAACAAAATGTCATGTTTAAAAGAGCTTTTGTATTTTGCTCCCACACTTTTCTTGTTATATAGTCTAATGAAATGCGTCTCAATTGGCATACGTTTAAGAAAACTGCATATCCAGTGCCCTCTACTGGTCTTGAGTTTAGTAACTTTTGCACATCAGTGAGGCAGATCATTGCATCTGGAAAGTATTCACAGCGCTTGACTTTTTCCACCTTTTACAGTTTTATTCCAAAATGGATTAACTTTATTATTTATCTTCAACTTCTACAAACAATGCTCTATAATGACAATGTGGAAAGGTTTGTTTGAAATCTTTGCAAATTTATTAAAAATAGATAACTAAAAAAATCACATGTACATAAGTATTCACAGCCTTTGCCGTGACACTCACGATTAAGCTTAGGTGCATCTTGTTTCCATTGATCATCATTGGGATGTTTCTACAACTTGATTGGAGTGATTGGACTTGATTTGGAAAGGCACACATCTGCCATGTAAGGTCCCACAGGTAACAGTGCATGTCAGAGCACAAACCAAGCCATGAAGTCCAAGGAATTGTCTGTAGACCTCAGAGACAGGATTGTATGAAGGCACAGTTCTGGGGAAGGGTCCCGAAAATTTTCTACAGCATTGAAGGTCCCAACAAGCTCAGTGGCCTCCATTATCCAAAAATGGAAGAAGTTTGGAACCACCAGGACTTTTCCTAGAGTGGGACGCCCGGCTAAACCCAGGGTTCAGGGGAGAAGGCTCTTAGTCAGCAAGGTAACCAAGAACCCGGTGGTCACTCTGAAAGAGCTCCAACGTTTCTCTGTGGAGAGAGGAGAACCTTCGAGGGGAACAACCATCTCTGCAGCACTCCACCAATCAGGCCTGTATGGTAAGCCACTCCTCAGTAAAAGGCACATGACAGCCTGCCTGGAGTTTCCCAGAAGGCACCTGAAACAAAATTCTCAGGTCTGATGGAACAAAGATTGAACTCCTTGGCCTGAATGCCAATAATCATGTCTGGAGGAAACCAGGCACCGCTCTTCACCTGGCCAATACCATCCCTACAGTGAAGCATAGTGGTGTCAGCATCATGCTTTGGGGATGTTTTAGAGCGGCAGGAACTGGGATACTAGTCAGGATTGAAGCTGATTGCAGCAGAATGTACAGAGACATCCTTGATGAAAACCTGCAAACAGCATTCCAACTTGACAAGGACCCTAAGCACACAGCCAAGATAACATAGGAGTGGCTACGGGACAACTCTGTGAGCTTAACTTGAACATCTCTAGAGAGATCTGAAAGTGGCTGTGCACCGATGCTTCTCATTCAACCTGATAAAGATTGAGAGGTCCTCCAAAAAAGAATCGGAGAAACTGCCCAAAAATTTGTGTGCCAAGCTTGTAGCATCATAATCAAAAAGCCTTATGGCTTTAATTAGTGCCAAAGGTGTTTCAACAAAATACTGAGCAAAGGCTGTGAAAACTTATGTACATGTTATTGCTTTATTTTTTTGTTTTATTTACTTTGCAAAGGTTTAAAAATTTCGGGGTAAAGAATAAACCTAATCCGTTTTGCGATAAAGCTGTCGCATAACAAAATGTGGAAAAAGTGAAGCGCTGTGAATACTTTACCAATGCACTGTATATGGCTGATTCCGAGGGTTCAACAATGGCGACCTGGCGGCATCGGGGCTCGAACCAGGGACCTCCTGGTCCGCAGTCACCTTTTTTTTTTTTTAATCAGCAGTAAAACTGAGAAATTTATTCCACTGGTTTAACCTAATTTAGCCTACAATATTTAACATGACACTAGAGCATAGAATATGGTAGAGGTTTTGGATTCAGACACTTTGCTGAGCCTAAAATAATCTGCTTTGAACTGTGTTTTTTTCTGTAATACTAATTTTATAATAATTAAAAAAAGTAATTGCCCTGACACCCTTTCCCCCATGTTTGACAGTAGCATTGGGTAATTGTTTTCCTTTTTGTAAATTTAGAGGTCCCTATCAGCGCTGTCCCTGACTAGTGATGATTCCCCAGACAAGGTGTCTGAAGCTACAGAACTGGAGCCAAATATGGAGATTTATTCAGCTTTGCGCAGAGAGTCAAGAGCATCCATTCTGGGCTGGAAAAATGTGGACCGTCTGGACAACTCCAGTGAGTTTGCTGCTCTCCGTGTGTGTGTGTGTGTGTGTGTGTGTCAGGCATGCATACAAGCATGTGGGGGCCATACAATCTATTCAGTACTGTACCATTTTAGTTGATGCAACAAAATGTTAACAAGATGGACTTAATAGCCGCATCATTTTTTTAAATGATGTTCAGGGTGTCTTTGTATTCAGCCCTCTGTAGGGTGATACATTTTGATGTGCCATCCTTCCATTCCTAACACATTAACCATTAACCAGTCCATATCAGTATAGATATCCAGCATGTTTTTTTCCATTGAGATCTGATGTCTTTTCAATGTGTTTCTTTAATTTTTTTTTGAGCAGTGTATAATTTGTGTGTGTGTGTGTGTGTGTGTGTGTGTGTGTATAGGTGCTTCCTCTGTTCTGCAGTCTCCAGATGGGAACTGGATCGCCTTACAGACTTCTCAGCATTCCCGGCCGAGTTTGCTAACCAAACGGAAGAGCTTGGTATTCAGTGTGCTAGAGAAGGAATCTGGGGTGGTTTCAGCATATGACGAGATGGGATCAGATACAGAGGAGGAAGCTGAACATGATAGCTGGGGGCTTGCACTCCTGCAGTTTCGCCAACGTCTGTCAGAAGAAACGCGATCATCGGATTCTCAGCGAGACACGGAGCATTATCCACCTTTAACCTCACCCTCCTCGGGTCACTTCACCAACACAGAGACTCTAAATTCAGATTCTGAAAACTCTACAGCTCCCCCTACTCACACAAACAAACTAGTTCAAGATGTCACCCAGAGAAACAAGGTTTCACCTGAACCCTACCTTCCCTATGAGCACTATGGGCCTTCTATTAGGCTGTCACACTCACCAAGGCTTGGTACTCTGGATGTTAATTTTAACCCTCAGGTGGTTGGAGACAGCAGTGAGGGGGAAGAACAAGCCGAGCAGATACAAAGGTTGCGACGTAGAAAAAGGAACAAACGCGAGTCAGCAGAGCAGAGTCGTGTGCAAAATACACTGTGCACGGGGGTAAGAGAACTGGTCCTCAAATAGTATGTGTAGATTTTGTGTTGTGTGTATGTGAATGTGATTCACTCACTCGGTCAATCATCGTCTATACCGCTTTATCCTGTATTCAGGGTTGCAGGGGCCTGGAGCCTATCCCAGGAGACTTAGGGCACGAGGCAGGGTACACCCTGGACAGGGTGCCAATCCATTGCCGGGCAAACTCACACACACTCACACACTACAGACAATTTGGGAACGCCAATTAGCCTAATCCGCAGGTCTTTGGACTTTGGGAATCAAACCCGGACCCTGCAGGTGCAACAGGCGACAGTGTTAACCACTACACCACTCTGCCACCTGTGAATGTGGAGGGTAATTGTGACTCTCACAATCTCAGCAGCTAATTTGGAATCTTAATCTTACCAAAACTTCAAGCCATACAAAATTATGCATAGAAGTGTTTCAATTTAAACCACATATTGTGAGATAACTAATACTTTGTAACCATTATGCAATTCTGTATCAAATGCCACACGGTGTTCAAAAGGTGTAAGCTTTCAGGTTGTCATTATTTTAGTGGTTCTTAATGGCAGAACTGTCTTTCCATTTTGTAGATTACACTTTTATTCAGAGGACCTCACAATTCAGGGTTAATAGCTCTACTCAAAGCGAATAAAGTGGCATTTTTAGTACTAGGATTCAATCTTTAAACCCTCTGATCTCCAGTAGTAGAGCCTTAAATGCGGAGCCACCACTGACCCTAAATTTCCTGCTTTACATCTTTTTACCCATTTTAGATGTTCTTTCTCTAACATAATTGATTCATATTACGATTGATCAGTATTTTTTTTTGCCACCGATAAAAGTACAGTTAGACTGTGTACTGAAACAGGGATAAGAGCCTGAGAAGAGCTCTAAAACTTGGGCCAAAAATTATAGCTGCAAGTAGGTTATTGTGACTGACTTTTTCACACCACTAGGTGGAAGTGCAGGTTAATGATTGACACTTTGGACACTATAGGAGTGCACTGTACTTCATAACAAAACAAAGTAAAAAAATTATGCTTAAAATACAGCGACCTAATTTAGTCTTACCAAAAACCTTTCCCCAATACTTACATACTGAGAACATACTGCATTTCGTATTACAACTACATTATTTAGGCCAAATTAAAGGTGCCCCATTAGTGAATCTTTGTCTCTTTCTTCCTAGCTTCTATCTCTTTCTTAGTAAAGTAGCTGTTTAACTTTAAATTAGAACAAAATAACAGAATGCATTATCTACCAACATCATAGGTGCTTAGGTTAAACACCTGAGGGATATTGCAGTTAGAATTTTGGTTATTCCTTCACATTGAAGCGATAACTAACTTTTTTCCTTGTCTATATCTAAAAGAATGGGACTCTTCTGCCCAACACCTTCTTGATGAAAGGACAGGATCATCAGGAGACTCAGTCACCTCTTCCACCTCCCATTTATCAATCTACGGACACTGTGACCCCACCCAACCACGTGACCTCCACTGCCATGACCTCTGAATTTGTGTACCAGAACACAGTAGCCTCTAACCCTGTGCTCCCTGGTCAACTGACAGACCAATCAAAAAACGAGAGTTTGGCCCATGATTCAAGGTTGCAACTATCTAATATACTTGTTCCAATCTGTAAGGAGGAACTGACCTCTTCAGATGATGAGCCAATCCGAAAAGTCATCGATAGGCGAGGCAATGGAGAGCGGGAGGAAGAAAGTTATAGGGTAAGACAGAGAGGGAAAACAAATGAGACGCAGAAAGAGAGTCATTACAAAATAGACATGGAATGGAATAAAATGAAAATGGAGAGACTGGGTGAAAGATGGATAGAAAGGCAGATTAAAAGTGAGTGCGAGAAAAGTGAGAGAGAGAGGGAGCAGAAAAGAGAAGAAAATGCTGAAGAGAGACAAGTGGAAAAACATCAAGGCTGGGACAGACAAGAAAAGACAGAGAGAAAAAGGCATGTTGAAAGGAGTCGGCAAGTCCGACAAATGGATAATGAATGTAAGACTGAAAGAAAAGCAGAAAATATAAAGTCAATAGAAAAAGAGGCACACATGGAAACTCGAGTCAGTGGGTTTAGAATGTTAAGGGACCTACAAGACAGCAAAACTCAGCAGCTGGCAATAATTCCTGATGGTGGTGTCAATAGAAAGAAGAGTGTGGAAGAAGAACACAGTGAGAAAGGACATTATTTGACTGAGGAGAGTATAAATAGAGGGTTGATACAAAGAAGCAAATCAGAGAGAGGCTCTATAAAAAGAGCAGAAGTGCACAGCCAGAGTGACCTCTCTGACCCAGAAGAGCAAACTTCTCCAACAGAGGTAAGCAGGAAAAACACTGAATTCCAATTGCACTTGAGGACATTATTGGTTATGGTGCATTTTTAATTGCTCTCGGGTACAAGAGTTTTCCTTCAGTGTTAAATTTTACTATATATACAGGAGATATTTTAGCACTTTTACACTTAGATTAAGCCTTTTTGCCTTTTCAAACTGTAATAAACTGAGAAATATTGAGATATTCATTATTAGCGTGCCTTACCTGACTTAAATTGGGCAATAAAAGTATGTTTGTGATTGGAGGCATCGACTAAACATTTATGTTCATGTACTGTTTGTGACTGTAAAAGTTATATTTCCTTCAATGTGAAACATTAACATTCCCTTTAGTGTTAAATATACTGTATTGAATATTAAAATAAAAAATGTAATTAAAAACTATAGTGCAAGCAATGCCTCAAGCAATAAACTAAACAAGCTTCATTTTTGTACAGTGTAAGGAAATTTCTACAGTCCACATTGACAGATGTGGACAGAAGGGTTTGCTCTTTAGTCCATTCAATTTTGAGTGGAATCCAATAAAATTGCAACTTTCTTCAATCATTCATTCATTCATTCATCCATTCATTCATCCATTCATCCATTCATTCATTCATCCATTCATTCATATACCCTGGATGGTGCTATATCTGCTTTTTCTTTGTTTTGTTCTTGTTCTTGTGTGTGTGTGTGTGTGTGTGTGTGTGTGTTTTCATTATTTAAAGAAGCAACATGATCCTAAATACATCATACAATTTTAGGCTGTTTTATTCTAAACCAAATTAAAGAAGCCCAATTATTCCTACTTTTGCTCAGGATCACTGAAGGCCTGGAGCCTATCCCAGGGGACTTGGGGCACAAGGCAGGTTATACCCTGGACAGGGTACAGGTCCATCACAGGGCACAAGCACTCACATACTCACTCACACACTACGGGCAATTTGGAAAGGCCACTTAGCTTAAGCTGCATGTCTTTGACTGTGGGAGGAAACTGAAACACCCAGAGGAAACCCAACAAACATGCAAACTCCTTGCACACAGACCAGAAGGGGGAACTCAAATCCTCAACCCTGGAGACATCTGTACTGACACAAGGCATGCACCTAAAAACTTAAATACTATGTTAATTCTGTGAACAAACTAGAGAATGTCAGACACATCATGCTTGCATGTGTATTTGTCCCTCTCACCCAGTTTGGGGGGCTAGCTGGTAACCGTGTTGAGGTATGGCAGACGCATCAAGCTATAATTCTTCTTTATTTAATTAATTACAAACTTAACAGTTTGGTTTTATACCTCTCCGCTGGGAGGTGGCATGTTAGAAGAAAAGAAACACAAACCTGTGAGTGTGGTCCTGCTGGGTATTGTGATGGGTTAGAGTTAGAGAACGAAAAACAATACCAAAGGGATGAGGCTGGCCATAAGCCAGAATTTTCCTGACCTGGCCAAGGCCACCTATGCCTTGGGAAATGCTTCTTCATCAGTGCTACAGCCCCAGTTGCAGATAGCACTGTCTAACAGTGTTTCAACAGGGTATCCACCACATAAATATACAGCCCCAGCAGGGTAGTTGGTCTAAGTTAGGTTGGTTTTGAATGAAACTAACTAGGGAGTGTCCCTAGATGAGGTGTTCTCCATGAGGTCAGTTAAATGCAGAGGTTGGTAGAGTAGCCAAAGTGTATCCAGCAGAACGAATGTAAGAAACTTATCATTTTTAGCCTCTAGCTTATTTGCTAATTATATATTATAACATTGTAACATTAAATAAAACAGCTAAACTACACGCGTCATGTTTCCTTCTACCACGGCATGTGTTTGTGTGGCCATGTGACTACATGTGCTTATTGTTGCTACGTCTGATTGGTGGATACACAGTCATCGGCTGCATTTCTCTGCCAAAAATAAAGAATATCTAATGTGTAGAATAAATGGTTAGAAAGGTAACGAGTCGAGTGTAGCCGAATGTAGCGGAGTGAGATTAGCGTTTCTTCTTCACAAATCTACTCAAGTAAAAGTAAAAAGTATGGTGCAGTAAAACTCTACTCATAGAAGTAATTTTTTTCAGAACGTTACTTAAGTAAATGTAACGGAGTAAATGTATCTCGTTACTACCCACCTCTGGTTAAATGGGACCAAATGAGGCACTGCTTCTTTTGTTAGTAAAGCTCGGTATCAGCAATGAGCTCCTTTCCCTGAGAGAAAGACAGGTCTGTGGAATTTAGTGTGGGAATATAAGCCTATATGGGCCAGTATAAATGGCCCATGGTGTAAGGATCATAGATGTGACCTCGATCATCAGTTCTACTCCTGTGAACAATAGTTTAATTCCTAATATAATAAAAGAGTGTATATGATTGGCAAGAATTAACTATTGGCGGCATGTTGGTGTGATGGAGGGGCTAGCAGTTTTAGTAAATCTTGCTTAATAGGAGCTTTGTAGCATGCCTCATTGTCTGTGGCAGTCAAACATCAGTTGCAGATGTGAGGTGAAGGAGCAGGTAGAAACTGTAAATTCACAGTTTTTACAAAATTACATTTGTATGGTTTGCTTGTCTTTTAAGAGATGCTGTAAACCGTAAACAACGCTATGTGTTGGTATTTGCGCATCTGCATTGCGTCCGTAAATTGTACATTTATTTAAAGTGCTTTCTGAAAAAAATGGAATGAAGCATGAAGCTTTGTAATAGTAACCTGTTTCTTAAGCCCTTCCACATGATTGTTCTATATCATCCAATAAGTAACTTATTGTCTACCCTTAGGGCTTTGCACTAGGTTCTTTATCTGGAGAAGACAAGGGACTTCAGGCGACTCCTCCATTCAGATGTTAATGTGTGCATACACATAGGCACTTTTAAATAACATTGCTTACGAACAACCAAGTAAATTAACAGGATTAATAATACACATAATAGCATTTATTATAGCAGCAATTTCTTTTGCATGCCTGGTGAGGAAAGTTATATAATTGAGGGGAGAATTGGTAAAGAAGAGGAAACTGTTGTAGTTTTTGACAATTGTTAGGACTTCAGGCCGTATATCCAAAGCCATATATCCCATAGGTTCCATATTACATGTGTGTGCTTTTGAATATTTTGCTGCATCTTTTTTCTGCAGGTGGCTGAGCCAGAAGTGGTACACTCATTCTGGCTTTATGTAGATTTTAAAAATATCAGCTGAAAGGAGATGCCGCTTTTATTCACAAGTGTGCCTCCAGAGCACACAAACCCACATGAGCACATTTACTTCCATAACTCTACTCTTCTCCTTTGAGAAGGCTTCACTTCTTCTATGGATCAAAGCTTTAGGCTACCATTAATTGATCACTGGGTAACATCATATCACTCTGCGTCTTTTCACTTGCATTTGAAGAGATCATCAATATCATGTTACTCTCCATCTGCCTTAGTCACTCACTTAATGGACCACTGATTTTGTTGTATTAATCAAAGCTAACATGACTTTGATGCGTTTTGGGATGTCTTGGTTACTGTTGAAAGGAGCACAGGATGACTCTTCCCCTTAATATTCACATTCAGATCCATATTCTTTGGATAATGTGGGCAGCATTTATTTGTGCCTTATTTATGTACAGTATGTTGTGCAGTGAGGGGTGTTAGCATCAGTGTTGACGTACTGCTTCTTCACACACATACCTGCCTCATGGCTTTATTTTTATGCCTGGGACTGATATCATTGTGCCACCTTCCACTGTATCACCAAAGGTGTATGAGCTCCTGTGAAGCTTTGTTCATTCTCTTTTCTGTTTTCAAAAACCTTTTTGCTCTCCTTGAAGCCTGCAGGTCATGCATGAACAGCAATGAGTGTTAATGCGCATATTTATGTTTGTGCAGGTGCTTGTAAAAATGAGTGAGAGTCCTAAAAGCTTGTAATGATGAAGAGCTTTCCTGTCCAGTGCGTATAGTCCTGGGCTACATTTGTCAAGAATGTCATTTTAGTTTTTAAAAATAATCATGACAGTTTAATATTGTGAACAGAACATGAATTTATTAATGCATCGATGTGTAAATAATGTGTTTTGTGTAAATAATTTTTTTTGTGTGTGTGTGTGTGTCTGTGTGATAGAAGTACTCCGCTGCTTCCCTATGCAGCATCACCACAGAGGTTCTCAAGGTCCTGAATGCCACAGAGGAATTAATTGGGGAGGCTGAAGGCAAAGGTCACGACCCCCTCGAATCGTCTAATGTGACGCCACTTTCTTCTGGCTCAGACAACAAAAAACTGGACCACCATCTTACCAAGATGGAAGAGAATGTAAGGCCAAAGTCAAATACACTGAAATGAATCAGTTAAAAGTTCAGTTTAACTGTATCAGTTGGGATAAAGAAATTGTACATGAGGCATAAGTGATGAAGAATACGAATAAACAAACAAATAAACAAAAATAAATAAATGAAGGAATGAATGAATTAATTAATTAATTAATGTTAATTTCAGAACTTATTTTGCCTTTTAAAAACTGAACAGAACAACTAACCAACAGAGTAGGTTTCAGCAGATTTTTGCACACTTATAAAAACTGTGCATGTGACACTCACTCATATCTGGATGAGCCACTTTAAAGATAAGCTGATGCCCTTACTTTTTGAAATAATGTCAATCATAAAATCAAGTATATACTGTAACATGAGTTAATTAAAAACAGTGTAAATTCACAGTTTTATACACATGGACAAAATTGTTGGTACCCTTCCATTAAAGAAAGAAAAAAAAACATTTGCTGAAATAACTTGAAACTGACAAAAGTAATTTAAAAAAGTACTGAAAATTCATTAATAAAAATCAGACAAAGCGTTTAAATTGTGGTTCAACAGAAGCATTTCAAAAAAACAAACTAATGAAACTGGTCTGGACAAAAATAATGGTATACTTAATGTTTTCTTGCACAATCCTTTGAGGCATTCACTGCAAACAAGCGATTTTTGAAAATCTTAATGAGTCTTCTGCACCTCCGACAGGTATTTGGGCCACTCCTTATGAGCAAATTGCTCCAGCTGTCTCAGGTTTGAAGGGTACTTTCTCCAGACTGCATGTTTCAGCTCTTTTCACAGATGTTCAATAGGATTTAGATCAGGACTCATAAAAGGCCACTTTAGAATAGTCTGATGTTTCGTCCTTAGCCATTCTTGTGTTTTTAGCTGTGTGTTTTTTGTCATTGGAGGATGCATGACCTGCGGCGAAAACTACAGTACGCTTTCTGACACTGGGCAGAACGATTCCCTCCAGAATGCCTTGATAGTCTTTCAATTGCTTTCAATAGTGGAGTCCTCCTCTGTCATCTTCCATTAAGTCCAGGATCAAACAATCTTGATGTACCTTGACCTGAAGTTCACCTCTAATCTCTTTGGAAGCTGTTCTGGGCTCTTTGGCAACCATTTGTATTATCCATCTCTTCAATTTGTCCTCAATTTTCCTCTTGTGGCCAAGCCCAGGGAGGTTGGCTACAGTCCTGTGGACCTTAAACTTCTGAATAATATGTGCAACTGTGGTCACAGGGTCATTCTGTGCTTGTCAAGCGTGTTCTTTCAGGCTATGCTGTTGCATTCATGAAAATATATTGGGCCCAATGGCTACTACCCTGATTTCCTATCTACTGTAGGGCCTTTTAATGTAATTTACAGAATTGGCTACGGAGAATTCTTTTTTTTGCCTGCCATTTCAATCCCTCTTTTGGTAGACTTCCACCCATTACTCCACCACCCTCAGAACATGCCAGAGTGCTCCTTTTTAGAGGTTAAGATTTTGGATATTCTGATGTGTGTAAGATGCTACACCCCACAAAATTAGAGTTTACTTTTTTTCTGTCCCCCACAAAAGTCACTCTCGAATTTGATAATTTTTTTATTCCCTCGCCAAAAATAGCTTTCATGTTGTCATGTACGATGGGTGGTATTAATATATCAGATTATACACCTGTATATCTGGTTTATTCACTCTCTGAAGAAATGGTACTGTCATGATGCTGGAGATTCCATTCCCCCTGAAAGACAACTATTTCCTATCTTACTCTACCTCAGAATTTATGGCATTCTATTCAGTTTCTCAGTTCTTGCTGGGAATCCCTTTATCCTTGTGTGTGTCTGTGTGTATGTGCGTGCCCAGGGTGTAACCTGCCTCGTGCCCTAAGTTTCCTGGGAATAGATTCCAGGCCCCTGCAACCCTATATAGAGAGAAATATTGACTTCTCTGAGTGAGTGCGGCAGACTTCTGGTTTCAAAGGAATAGTTAAACATAGTCAACAAAGGGTCTAAGAGAACGTCTATAGCCCTACTAAATTCTGATCAAAAGCTGCTTTCTACAATATCGGCCATGCATCCAGAAAGTGCTCCTTCACATTGTTGGGGAGGATTAGCCAAGTTTAATAGATCCAATCATCTATTTAAGACCAAATTCTGATAATTTGAGAAGACTTCTTATACCCCTATCTCACCTATACGGTTTAACTCAAGGTGAGATGTGGTGTTAGGCACCGTGAGCCGCCACGATTGCCTGCCAACGTTCCGCTGACGTTCCGCGAAGTCCTGCATGGTCCGCAAGCTTCCATGAGGACCGCCAAAGATTTTACATTAAATTTGTTTAATTTTAAATTAAACATTAAACATGTTTGTCTGTAAGGGTCTTTTGCACCAACGCTTTTACAATAAATACGGTCAGAAAATGGCTATTGAGGGTTGTACACATATCACATCTCCTCTTACTCCCATCCTAGATAATCCAGACTTTCTTCCAGGCTACCAAGATGATGGTTTTAAAACATGGTATATGCAGGGGTTACCAAAGTTAGATCTATTTGATGGGTAGACTTTGCTGTTTTTTTAGATGATACAGCAACAATATGGGCTACAAATAGGTGAATTTTTCAGATATTTGCAACTTAAGACATTTTATTATTACTGACACAAAATTAGTCATTTCAAATGATACCTCTGATGTAGAAAGGGCTTTATCTTAATCTTTATATATACGGATCCAAGAAGCATATAAGTGTATTTTATAAATTGTTAATCCCAACCTCCTCTTTTATCTCCCATGCTACTAAGCCAGCTTGGAAAAAAGACCTAGGCCTCTCTATCGACGACACTGTTTGGCAGGAGGTCTGGAACTGGATGAAAAAGGGAGATATCTATGTTATCAAATCTGCAATCTAGACCTTCTAATGATCTACTTGTAAGATCTGGGACCCTTATTTAAAGTTCATTGGCCCTTTGTTATCTTCATCCGTACTGCAAGGTTTTCCTAGTCCACCGTAGAAATACTATTCTTTTTGTCTATTTATTTCTTTACTTATTTATTTGTCTGTTTTCTTTCTTCTCTTTTTTATTCTCCTGAGCTCATGTATGGGCTGAGTTACTGTTGTGTTTTGTTTTTGTTTAAGAAAAAAATGCAATAAATATATTGTTTAAAAAAAAGCAATGTCTGGTTTTAATTAATTAATTTTTTAATAGTTAATTTCTATTATTTATTTATTATTACTTTTATCAGTTTTAAGTATTTCAATGACCATTGTGGGTTTTCTTTCTTTAACAGAAGGGTACCAACAATTTTGTATACCTGTGTGATTAAGTAATATATCATTTGTAGCAGCTTACAGCATGTGCAAGGGCAGATAAAAAACAGGTTGGGAAAAATGCTTTGGGAAGGGAAACTGAAGGAATGTAAAAATGTTCTTTCTGCAAATCTGTGTCCATTGTCTGAAAACTTGAAAATGATATTTTCTCCATAAGCTCTGAAAGACTCACTTTAATAATTTGTAGCATGGAGCCCCTTTTATTCTCACCCATAAGCTTGTAGAGGGTGGAGAGATGTGGTTAAGATGGTGTTTCAACCAGTTGCCATAATCCTGCCCGCCCTGTAGCCATGTGGTCTCTGTAGGTCCACAGCATTGTGGGTGCTGAAATGAAGCTGTCTCATGAAGGCTTAAATCATCAATTTTTTTCCCAACACACATCACAAATTCCTAGGTGCTGTAAGATGCTTACAGTGCATCTTGAAAAATTTAAATATTGTGAAAAAAAAATCTTTTGGAATTTAATTTAAAAAGTGAACATTTTATATATTCTAGGTTTATCCCATGTAAATCGAAATAATATTTCAAGACTTTTTGCTTGTTTTAAATTTGAGGATTGTGGCTTTTAATATCCAGTATCTCAAAATATTAGAATATTTCCTCAAATTTTGGAATTTTTCCTCAAGATTAATCAAAAAGGATTTACATTACAAAAATTATATTCATTTACACACTCAATACTTTGTTAGGACTCCTTTACTCCATCAGTGCAGCATGACATGACCACCCTGTGGCACTTCTGAGGCATTATTGAAGACCAGGTCTCTTTGATAGCAGGCCTCAACCCGTCTTTCTTGTCAGGTCTTTCAATTTTCAATTTCAATTTATTTATTTGTATAACGCTTTTAGCAATTGTCATTGCCGCAAAGCAGCTTTACACAATCAAAAGAATTATTTAAGTTTG
>JAOVVA010000027.1:9298504-9316865 GCA_028565275.1 Leiocassis micropogon | reverse complement strand
ATCTGCATTTATACAGTGTGTTAGGTGGCAGGCAGTTCAGCATAACAGTTGATGTTAATTGATGTTAATATGGAGTTGAGGTAGTTATTGGAGGCTCAGGTAGACTTGTAGGAGATTCCAGTCCTGAACTATCGAGCAACTACAGCCAAGTCAGTGTTCAGAGAAACAATTGAGAATTAACAGGGAGCAGGAAGTTCCACTTTGGCTTCTTGCAGTTTGCTGGCTGCTCAAAATTTGGTGAACTCTGGACTCATGTTTCACTAAATATTGCAGTGTATCATGATTGCAAATGCAGGAAAACCAGTGATTTTCGAAAATGAAAGTGTCTCTCACCGTTCTACAAGAAAAGCTTTTGTTATAGACAGCTATGTGTGCCTGCGGGCATTAATTTAGCGAAATTATTGAAAATTAAAAAATGGCATTCATCTTCTTTTGCTGTCAAACTGTTCATACATGCACAATTGGTAAGCCGCTGCCCTCCGCTTGCTCATCTGGTAATTTTCATTTATACATATTTTCTGACACATTTCATACACATTTTTTTTCATTTGATTCTGTAAAGCTGCTTTGCTACAGTGACAATTGTTAAATGCGATGTATAAATACAGTTGCATTGAATAAATAAACCTGCAACTGTGTTTGCAGCAACATAAATCTGCAGCTTACTTTCAATAAAATATTGGATGAGGTTTAATTAAAAATCTAACAAACATATGCTTTGATTGTATTTTTGTAGTAATGTGTATGGTCAGGCCTATTTAAAAAAAAAAAAAATCATTATATTAGGGTGCTTGGTGGCTTTCCTCCCTGTATACTGGTTTCCTCCCACAGCCAAAAAATATGCAGATTAGGCTAATTGGCATACCCATATTGCCTGTAGGGTGTGAATGAGTGTGTGTGTCTGTATGTGTGTGCCCTGAGAAGGATTTGCACCCCATTCATTGTGAACCCCGCCTCTCCTGGGATGGGCTCCAGGCCACCGCGACCCTGTATACAGGATAAAGCGGTACAGATGATGAGTGAGCAAGTGAGTTAGTATATTAGGGTTTGCATAGTCAAGAAAATGAAGAAAAAATATGAAATTTAGAAAGAATGTTTTCCAGACCTTAGATTTTTTTCAAATATCAGAAAGTTTTGAAAATGTCATTAGACTTTTGGAAAAGATTAATTTAATCATAACTTTGGGTTTCTATAATGTGTGTAAAAAAAATTATAAACATCCGTGTGTGTGTGTGTGTGTGTGTGTGTGTGTGTGTGTGTGTGTGTGTGTGTGTGCGCACATGTGTAATAGAGTGTTGGTGTTACCTCTTCGTCCAACTTCAGTGCTCAGATAAACCAACAAGAACCCAGTGTAATCTTTTCAGCTAAAGCCCTCAATATTGCAGATATGTTGTGGCCTTGGGTGTTTTCTGCACACTCATTGAGTGAGTAAAAATATTAGGCTGTATGCTGGAAAACACCAGGAGACTTTCCTCAAACTCATCCTGAAAGTGGGTTAATCGCCCACACTGAGATTTTACCTATGCATTTTTTCACATGCATACCGGTACCAGCACCAACAGTGCTCTTCACAAGTATAACAACTTATAAAACAAAATAAAATAAAACAAAAATTCACGGTATCTATAAGTAAACAGTTTTATAATGCAGTTTTAAAATGAGGAATAAATTACTGAGTATCTATATGGTGACGGTAAGAGCAGATTATCTAGTCTGGTTATTCAGTTGCCCAGCTCAGCATTATTAGACCAGATGGAAAGTACACCATGCAACTTTTTAATATTGTGTGTCTGAACAAAAGAGAACCTACATAATATCTCTGAAATGGTACTCAGATGCCAGACAAAGATCCCAGCTTGGTTTTTGTTTTGTTTCTTCTAGATCTCAGACATTGAGGCAAGAATATCAGCACTTAAAAATGCTGGCCTGAATGTGTCAGTGTGCTCACGATTTCCCAGGCTTAAGGTGAGTTTTGTTAATACTTTGTCCATTTATAATAGGCAAAGAATATTACTAACATATTATTGATATAATTATGGTTAGTGATAATAACATGTCATGATGGGTAAAGTAAAACAGTTAGTGAGCACATGAATGTAAACATTTTTTGACATGGAATACTACATGGAAAATTGCAGCAATCTCTTTTTGTTTCATTCTACTTTAACTTTACACGTCATTTTAAGATAGTTTTAAATAAAATCTAGACTTATAGCATTTTGATGTTATCATTTCCTAGAATGCAATTTAGCTTCCTTTGTTTTCATTCATGGTGTTTAGCTAAGCCAAGTGGCTAAGATTGGAAACGCAAAATTGCATGAAAGCCAATTATTTCTAGCTACAGGGAAGCAAGTGCTCGAACTGTTAGAATGCATGGAGTGTGGTGCTTTTCACTGGATATATTTGAATGCATGCTTATTTTACCCTAATTGTATATTGATTAGCCACAGACTTTGGATTCCTCACGTCAGCAGAGAAGAAAGCTGCCTGCTCCACCTGCCGTAGGTACAATAACTTTTTTTTCAAACACCTACAATTAATTAAGACAGACAATGTTTACATGCTGATGCTATTCACACACATTTCTCCCATAGTTATTCCATCTAGCATATTCAGTCCAGTAACATGTTTTTGCAGAAAATCCATGCGGCACAGTGGTGTAGTGGTGCAGATTAGGCTAATTGACAATTTCCAAATTGCCCCTAGTGTGTGTGTGTGTGTGTGTGTGTGTGTGTGTGTGTGCTTTGTGATGAATTGGCACCTCCTCGAGGGTATGCCCAGCCTATCCTCTGTGATTGTATTTGGAGTAAAAACCCATTGCTTTTGAAAATACATTCATGGTCTCAGGTACACCTTGTGCAGTATTATAGACATTTATATACCAGTATGTTTTAGTAGCCATTTTTATTGATACACCTACTGTTACTCTTCTGTTTTTGCAAGTTAAACCTGCTAGCCAGCAAAATATTTTGTCTATTGAATATGCTCCTTTTTTTACTGACATACACTCATGTCACATTTATTTTTATGTTTAGAAATCTAAAATGTTTTATTGACCCATTAATGCAGAAAGAAGAAAATATACAAGTATTTTACATTAAAAAATGAGGTGCCTAAGATTTTCATGTAGTACTAGGTTTTAACAGTTTCACAAGTTTTTTTCCAGAATTTTTATTCCTTGAAAAAAAATGTAAATAAATTAAGTTGAACTGACAGCAAAATGAGAGAACTCAATTTTTTTTTTTTTTATGAAGCCAGAAATATTGCAATCTGATTAAAAAAAACAATATTTTGTGCATGTTTTCTTTGTGTCTCAAGAGTGGTAAAATGCACAAATGCCACAATATTTTGTCATAATTGTTTGGGTGTGAATTTTGTGTATTTCTTTTTTTTTCTCCCACAGTTTTGGCACAAGGGATATATCTTTAGTTTTATTTGTGGTCATTGAAGTATGCAATTCACTATATATTCACTAATATAGTATTGGCAGCAACTCGGGTCACAATAACAAAAAGGCTATGATGCACACAAAACTTTTTTTAATTACAAATTATAAATTTAATTGAAGAACACGAGAAACAATATGCTGTAAGTAATACAAAAACATCAGTTTACAGCAACATCAGCTTTCTTCTCTAACAGCTTTAGTTTCACTTCAATACTGTACATCAGTACTGTACTGTACAGCTTCCATTCATAGTACAGGAATGAATGGTATAACAAATAGCTTCCCACACACAGTGCATTATTCTCATGTCTCTTGTACACAGATTGCTTGTGCATATTTTAGGTTTTGTAATGTTGAATGATGTAATTAAAACATGGTTAGCAAAACCTGGTTACCAGGTTTATTTTTCTGCTAGTTAAATTTATTTTCTCGTAGTTAAATTTATTTTCTATTGTATTTCTTTTTATTCATATTTATTTCTTATCTATAAGCTTTTATTTTTTAAGGTCACGGGCGGTCGTATAAGCATTTCACTGCATATCGTACTGTGTATGACTGTGTATGTGACAAATAAAATTTGAATTTGAATATGAATTTGAATAATAGCCAACAGCTGGTTACCATGTTTTAGCAGAAATGCTATAAACTAAGAATGCAATTTAAATGAATATTCTTACACTTGCATGCTTGCACAAAGTCAGGGATCAGAGTCAGGTGTATGATTAATCAATTATACCAAGCAGGTGCTAATGATCATCACTTTCATATGTAGGTTGAAATACAGTCATTAAGTGGAACTGAAACTGCTGTATAGGAAGCTTAAACCTGGATGAGGAACAGCCCAAATCTACTATGGTTAGATGGTAGAAGACACGTTTCATGTTCAAAACTAAGCACAGCAACAAGATACAAGTTAGTAATACTGCATCAACAGTATAACTCTCCCAGGCAACATTTTCAAAGCAGATTATGGTTTCAAGATGTGCTGTTCAAGCTATTCTGCTGAAGCACAAAGAAAAAGACAGTGTTGAGGACAGTAGACACAGATACTGCAGATGAAAGACATCAGCAAAGAACTGCCGGAAACCATTCTGACCCAGGTGTATCCATCTATTGTCCGGAGAAGTCTGTCCAGAAGTGGTCTTCATGGAAGAATTGTGGCCCAAAAGCCATACCTCTAACATGGAAACAAGACTAAGCAAATCAGCTTGTGTGCAGAAAAATGGCAGCAAGTGCTATGGTCCGATGAGTCAAATTTAAATATTTGACAGTAGCAGGAGGCAGGATGTTTGCTGAAGGTCTGGAGAGCGGTCAATAATGAGTGAAGCACGGTAAAGGTTCCTTGCAAGTTTGGGGCAGCATTTCTGCAAATGAAGTTGAAGATTTGGTCAGGATTGTTGGTCAGCCCTGATCTCACCATCATCCCAGAGTCTGTCTGGGATTTTTGACTCAAGAGACGGAAGAAAAAGAAGGATTTGAGGCAGCCTACATCCACAGAAGTGGTTAGTTCTGCAAGATGTGTAGAAGAACCTACCTGCCGAGTTTCTTCAAAAACTGTGTGCAAGGTTCCATGGAAGAATTGATGTCAATTCCAGTTTTGCGGGCAAAAGGTGGTCACACCAAATCCTGATTTGATTTGTAATTTCTCTGCTGTTTATGTACATCTTTTTTGTTAATTGATCTAAATAGACTATTAAAACTTCCATTTTAGAAAGCATTCTTAGTTTATAGCATTTTTTTTTATACCTCCCTAAAACTTTTACACAGTACTGTACATATACTGTATCTAATATAGTGAAGTGTTCAGCAGCACCTTACCAGTGATACAACAGCATCTTTTACTGCTTAAGGTTAATATTTGTTTCTTTGCTAATATGAGCTCATGTGCCCATTCCAGAAGTTATTTATAGCCTTAATGCTGTTAAATGTTATATCCGGTATAGACAAATGTATCTTTTCTTTTTATTGTTGAATATATGTATTGCAGCTCACCACATCATCAAAGTAATCATGTGTCAGAGCACGTGCATGTGTGCCTGTTGATCAATCAATAAGATCCCTCAAGTAACCATTTCCCTCAGGAAAACCAAAACCTCCCATTCCAATTTCAGTGATGTTGAACAGAATGTTCGAACTGTTTTTCCCCCCAAATAAGCTTAAACAATTTTATTATTAATTCATTATTAAAATAAACATAGAAGGAATATGTGGTCAGGAAAAGTAAGAAGAAGAGCAGCTAAATGCGCCAGTATGAGTGTGCAAGTGGAACACTGTCCATTAGGGAGACTGAATAAGTCAATAGTATCCTTTTCCCACTCTCTTTACTTTATCTTCTCGTTCTCTTTTATCATTTTTTTCTAAAGATTTCCCTTTTAATTAGTGTTGTTTCTCTTTTGGTCTATCACAGATAATGGCTGTTCTCCATTAATCATTCACCGTTAGTTGGTGCTTCAAAAGGCATACTATATTTCACTTATAGTGGATAAGATACCGTATTCTCTCAAAATCACGCAATCAAATTCAAAAAACGTTCTGTCCAAATTATGTATATCTAAATTTATCTGTAATTGAAATATTGTTTTTACAAAGTAGCCTTATTAGTGGAATCACATTACACTCATGATAATTCTTCTATTTCCACCTTCATCAGACATGGGTTTGTGAATTGCTACTCTCTTGGAAACCGCTATGTTAAAACACGTTTCTTTCTTTCTTTCCAGAGAAGTCTGAGGCAGAGTCGAGATCATTGCAGCCATGATAGTAACAGAAACAACCTCCATCCTGATCTGTGAACCTCAACCTCATCTAGCTCCAACTTGTCATTTCCTCCTACTGACCGAAAGGCCAACACCAGTGCCTTGTTCCAAATATCTTTTCCTTTTCAACTCCTCAGCCATCTCTCAGTCTCACAAGAATATACCAATGAAGAAGGCGTGTTGTTTTGGATTCTAGGAATAAAGTTCCCATTTTACCCCTCATACCTCGACCTAAATCATGTTGGGATTTGCAGTGTTTTTTGGTTTTGTTTTTTTTTTTCACTTTTTCATTTTCTTTTGCCACAAACTCTTCTTTCACTGTTGGATCTCTTTCCAGACGCCTGAACATTTGTAATCAAACAATGGAATTTCACTACACTTCTGTAGCTTCGGCTCCCAGGGACTCACTCTTTTTGCCTTAAAGGAGTCCACAGCTCCTCTACAAACCATTACAGAGAGTATATTCACAGAGATGACAAATACATAGAGTTCTACATATATATGATTTTTGTAAATGTCACAGTGTTGAATATTCTGGAAATTCCTTGCTGAAGTGTTATAGGTGTCTCAGTTCTGGTTCTGTGTGGTGACAATGTGTCAAACAACTGTTGGGTATGTTTTGTGTTCCCAAAAGTGGCCAAACCTGTTTGCTAAAAATGTTAAATGTGTTAAATGTGTTAAATGGTGGAACAAAATAATACTACTGCAGGACATTTTTGAAGAAGACATGTATCATTTTCATGATTTTTGTTTTATTTACATCTAGTAATGTAACAGTTGTGTGGATAGTGATAATTGAGGCTAAGGGGAAGGGGGAATGCATTCAAAACAATTATTTAAAAAAAAAAATATTTAAACCCCTTCCTTCATTGTTAAGTAATTGTTCAGATAGTATTGATCATTTGACCTTTTACTAAGTGTGTGTTGTCAGTCATGTGCATGCTGTGATACAGTGTCCGGATCAGTATGGAAGGCTACACTTCCACAAACAGGCACATACATATATGCACTTGTGCATCCACCTACACACCCCGATCTATATTTCCTAAGGTTTCTTGTGTGTCGTGGGGGCGGGGTAGGGTGGGGTGAGGGGCTTCTGTGTGTGTGTGTGTGTGTGTGTGTGTGTGAGACCAGCATATTTTACATGTTCCCAAATCAGATTGGACTCTCAAGTGATCTAAGTGTGTGTGTATGCCAACTATCAGATCAAATTAGAAGCATGGTTATATGGTTAAAGAGTGCTGTTGACTTTGCTGCCACAATATTCTCATCACACTGACCCAGAGCAGCGTTCAGATGTGTTTAAACTGCAAACTTACCCTTATTACAGTCCTGATTGTGTGGACAGTGGATAATTGCATTCCACACTGATACATACCACTGAGAAACTTGGTCAATAGATCCATATACATAGAGTTTGATTTTACAAGTCAATTAGCCAGTATGTACATACATTTTAATAGAATTCCTCCAGCTTAGACAGTGCATTAGTACTGTATTTATTTTTAAAGATAAATATGTCCTTTTTTTGTTCCATATCTAAATACAGTACATTGCATTTATTTGCTTTGCAGTTTCTAGTTTTCTAGTTTGAATCAGAGTGCATAATAATTCCGACATTATTCAGAAGCTGTGGAGGAAAGGGTTAGGACCTTGCTCAAAGGACCTTGGTAAAGGACCTTGCTTAAAGTCCCAAAAGTGGCTGCTTGGTCATAATTATTAGAATTAAATTTCAATCATAGTCTTCAGGAAAACATGAGAGAAAAATAACATGAGACAACTCGCATATCATTCTACATTATTAGAAGAAAACCCTTAAGGCTTGTGGATATGTAACTACTTCTTAGGACCATAAAGAGTTTCTTGTAACCATCTCTCAACCTTTTGCGGCTTGTACTTTAATTAAAATGAAGTAGAATTTAAAATTGCCCCCCACAATTTCCGTAGTAAACTACAAAGCAACAAGCAACTGTTCCTTTTCTGTAACCTGTGTTTGAGACATAGAGCTGTGACTCAGTCAGCAAGTGATTTTTAATTAAAAATTTCTTAATTCCATGCAAATGAAAAAAAAAAAATTAAAGCAAAGAATGCAAATGATTGTCGCCTGTTAATTCATTAGATCAGTATTATAGTGCAGGTTGTTTGATCTACAGTATGTTTAGCCCAAATTCAACCATATTTGGAAGTCAAAAATGAAAGAATAAAGAAACGTTAACAAATTGTACAGTAAAGAGTACACTACCATTTTGTACCAAGCCTCAACATCCTGGAACATCCTTAACATCCATGCCAACAAGCATCAACTATTGAGGTCACAATGTAGTCAGTTTCCCATGAAATAGACTGCAAGCGACATGATCAAATTTCACTTTATAGTGTGAATGCCAGGTAAAATGCTATATAAATACACACACCATAATAAACATGTACACTCTTTAGCTATATGTGATAGATAATGAAAAACTTAAGGTAACCTTACATTTTGTTTCTTATTAGATTAGCATTTACTGTGATATTTGTAAGCCAACTCTCTGGTCACAGCATTGATTTGTTACCTCCAGAATTCAGTCATGATATCTTGAAACGCTTACAGTCCCAGTTTATTATAGTATTTTTATTAAAGTATATTATTCAGTAAATACAATGAAGATAATAGAAAATGTACATAATCATTAGTGAGTAATGTACATATCAGGGGAGGTTCAATAGATACATCTGTCCTAGATATTTATGTTTGTCTGAGCTGGTTTGTAAGCATATAAATTTGGAGACATTATACAGGTGGGTAAAAAAAAAAATCAGCACTCGCTGTTATAATAAACAAACTGATTTTAACAGTTTCTATATTTCTGTAAGCAGACGTTCAGTGATCCTCATGCTGTAACAACTCAAAATCTACATAGTTAGCTTAAACAGCAGGCTTTAGAGCAGTGTTAGGAAAATAGATATAAACTATTAACAAAATCACTCATTCAGTTTTAAGTATCACACAGTTTTATGGTTTAAGTGTCTTTATGGTTGCAGATAAAAGTACAAATTTCCCAAGAAAAAGCACAGTCATGAAGTAGATGATATTTTTTTACTGTAAAATAGTATATGTTTTAGTTCATATTCATGGCGTGTTCAAATTACAAGAATTATCAATATTACATGTTGTGTACTACACATTGTGTCCAGTTTCCAATCATGGTTATCTTGGTTTTGAAAGAGAAAATGGAAGGGGCAAGACTGTAAACTGTACTTCATTAAGCCATTGTATTTTTGTATAAGGTAAACAAACATCGAACTATGTTCAGATTTCCAACTGCCAAATTTGTTCTGATTGAGAAACTAAATAAATTCGGATTGACAAGAAGAACATGTGAATAAAGCGTGCATACCTATCATTCACACTGAACGGTACTTTCCTTTAAATAGAAGTTTAAGTGATTCATTTTTGAACAACCAAATGACATAGTCAAGCTTGCATGTGTTTAATCATTTAAGTAGGAATATAGATATTGGATTGATGCATATGTACACTTATTCAAGCAATAAGTAAAACTGGAAGATAAGGTGAAACTAATTACAGACTTGAACATAAAAATTTTAATCTGGTAATAGGAGACAGAAAAATAATCAATTATAATCGATTATAGAGCAAAATTGATCATAAGATCCTTACTACTGTACTTAACGACCCTTTATAGTAGTGATGACCTTTTATTACATATTTAAAGATTTTAAAGTGGTTACATATAGTCAATGCACCTTTTATTACTTGAAAACTTTTTTGGACAGACTTATTTTTTCAACAAATATGAATCTTGTACATTCATTCATTTGACATATCATTTGTTATGTGTGTAAGATTTCATTTACTAGTTTAATAATTTAATAATGTACAGCATAGTACTTTTACTTCATTAATCTACCTTATATCTTGGTGAAATTAGCTGATGGTCACCCTTCTAGTAATAACATGATTCTTCTTTGGATTTGTGCACTTCTGGATAATAGTCCGTGTTTGGAGAAGAAGCTCCGCTGCGCACGCTCTCAGTGTTTCTGAGTGCACTGTGCAGAAGTAGTAGAAGTGCATGCTGTAATGGTGCACCACTCTCGCGCTTCCCGAAGCGGCCGATGGGTCTCACACCGCGACCCACATACCAGAACGGGTCGATCTCAGGGCCTGTATTTTAGGAAAAAAGAAATGGGGAAAGACATGAGTCATTTAACATTACTCATTCTCACTTATCTTCTATATCGCTTTATCCTGTATTCAGGGTCGCGGGGACCTGGAGCCTATCCCAGGAGGCCTAGGGCACGAGGTAGGTACACCCTGGACAGGGTGCCAATCCATCACAGGGCACACACACACCTCACACACTCATTCACACACTACGGGCAATTTCGGAACGCCAATCAACCTAACCTGCATGTCTTTGGACTGTGGGAGGAAACCGGAGTACCCGGAGGAAACCCACTAAGCACGGGGAGAACATACAAACTCCATGCACACAGAGACAGTGCAGGTGCAAGGCGACAGTGCGAACCACTACACCCCCATGCATTTATCATTAGTCCAGATCAAATAATATATTTCTCAAATGAGACCTATAGGTCTGCTCGTGTAGCTTGGTGTGTTCTTGTCCTGTGCCTAAACATTAAATACATGTCTAATATGACATTACAATTTTACGTACTTCTGTTGTCGACATTGTGAACGATGCGCAGATCTTGCTCGACCGTGGTGCATTCCACACATGTGGCGCTTGTTGACAAGATGAGAAGCGCCATAATCACCACCGACAGCCAGCACAGGCGAAAGAAGCGCGGCTGATTCTGCTGAGTGCGCACAGACCGAGACGCAGGACCAGCCAAGGGTAGCATTCCGGAGAAGTACTGTATAGAACACTCTTCTATTAAATAATCTATAAAATATCAGAAAACACATATAATATATTTTTTTAACATCACATAGTATATTAGGAAAATACAGATGCTGCGTTCCTTGGCATCTGCAAACATCTGCCTATGTTTATATTGTCATAAATTGGCTTTAAACTGCAAGTACACATCAGTTAAGTTAGTGTAATTCTTTCTTTAGAATACATACACTTTTTGTTTTCCAGCATGTGATCACAGACTAAGAAGAAAAAAAAAAAACAAGTAAACAGCTGACCACCAGTAAAAAAAAAAATCTACATGGACTGCTATAAATCATATGTTCTATTGAAATTATTTAGGCATTTTCTAAATAATCAATAATAGCTTTATTTAACCAGGGTATCCACCTATAGTTGACATATTTTTATGAAATAACAGTGCATATTACAATGTGTGTTAGACCCACTAATCCATAATTGCAAAAACTTATCAACAATGTCCATAATATATTTGAACTTACCTGTATGTTAGGATGTTTGCCCTTCAGAGACAGGTGCTTTATAGACTGTGTTTTTCTTCTTAGACGAATCCACAAAACTACAGCTGTTGCTTTTATATATCTCAGTGGGTCTGTATAATAACATGCTCAAGGAGGAGTCAGATCCTGCGTACATCACTCACACACACGCACTCACACACACGTAAATTTCCCCCATCAGTTTTTTTTCTTCTACCATCCTCCCACTCATGTTCTATATTGCCCAACAACCCTTAAAAGACTTTCTTTTACACTCTTTTATTTACACTAGTAAATATAATCTAGTAATATATTATAATCAGAGTACTTAATCAGTCAGAATAATTGAATAAAATATCATTTATATAATTTATTGGAAATATAAACATTGAATAGTAAAATAGATCATGGTTGTGGTTATTCTATTGGTTAAGATCTGGTATAAAATGGTATTTATCATCTAGTACTGAGAACAGAGCCCCTTCACTTCAGTACACTTTCATAAATACTCTTATGCTCTTATACTTATATTTTTGGACTGACTCAGGATAAAATTGACACTTTGAATCAGTTTTTCCTGCCATATTTAAAACCACCGATAAACACCTGAAAATTAAAATCTACATTAAAATGTATGACAATTTTATGATGTTCTGTTAAAAAAGCCAGGGACAATGTATAATGTATAATATTTAGTGTTCTAATTGTATATAAATGTATAACACTTTTCCTCTGAAAGCAGAGAGGGCATTCCTGTGTGCCCTCTGGGTTTAAAAAAGAGATGCAATGATCCCATGTAAAATCCTCCATTGGAGGTCAGCAACTTTGTTGGTTAATTGTAGTTTAAATAGTTCCCTACTCTACTCTGGATTAAATATCATCATACAAACCAAGTACATCCTGCAAAGCTGACAGAAGGACATGTGGAAGTATTGCATATTAACATTGAACCGTAAGAACTGGGCTACTGCTAGCAGCTATCCACTGGTTGAAACCCAGAAATTGATAGACTCCCAGCTGAATTTTACCAACAACTCTGGGAAATATTGAGAGCAGACTTGCATGAGGTTTTTAACTGGTATAGACAATTGGAAATTACCCACCATTTGTACATGCTGTTTTATCTTTGCTTCCAAAAAAGTGACTTGGGTATCTAAAAAAAAAAAAAAAAAAAAAAAAGAGACCTGTGACTTTAATGCACAGACTACTTTTAAAATGCTTTTCAAACAGACTTAATAATGCACAGTTATGGACAATGTGTTTATTGAACATGACATGAAAAATATATTATTATGACCTGCATGACAATTATGCTCAAAGAGAGAGGGGATCAGGCAAAGATGTCCACAGTCAGGGCAATTGTACAGTCTGGTTATTGAACCTCTTATATGTCAGTTAAATAGAGACATACATGGATTATCAAATTGTGGACTTATAAAGCAAGTAGTTGTATCAGCCTATGCAGATGATGTACTGGCCTTTATTACCAAGCATGAGGACATTCAAGCTCTCCCCTGGAGTTTGGCGTTGTCTCAAGCCTAATCCTCTGCACAAGTAAACTGGGCTAAATGTGAAAGTTTTTTAAAAGGTCAATGGCGAGGAAAAGAAATTCCCAAAATCCAAAAAAAAATTTCATTGGGAAAAAACAAGCATTTCCTGAACACCACTTCCAATTAACTGGGTATATGTGAACAGACAGAGATGGTCAGGGATCCACAATCGCATTTGACCATACTTAAAGGTAACAAGTGTATTTTCTGCAACAAATCCCTATCGAGCATTAAAGTATTACATTTGGATTGTGCAATAATTGGCAAACCTGTGGAACCGAACAAAAGAATAATCAGGAATAGTTACTGTTAAGGAATGACATTCAGTTGGAACACTGTTAATTCCCATACAAACATGACCAGAATACTGAGACCTGCTGAAGGAGGGACACAACAAAAATATTTTTTTGCTTGAATGTTTAAACTGAATTAAAAAAAGTTATAGTTAGCATAGCACACAGGAAAACATGAATATCACTATTTTCAGGTGTTATTTCATTCAGAAAGATGGACACTTTTTAAGTACTTTTTTGCCCTCTCTCTTTCCAAATGATTTCCATAGAACAATCCCCACAACAGGAAATTCGTCTGCTGCTTCAATTTCCAGTACTCAGATGTTTAGAGCACCAATGAGCGGGTTAAAAAAAAAACCTGGGGTATACAATTTCAAGGCTGTCCCATGTTCAAGGTAGCATATTATTCACAAAAGTAATAATATACAATGATCGGAAATTACATAATATTGAATGCAAATTAGACTGTGCATCTTCTCCCACTGGGAGATGAGTATACTCCATCCATGCTTTCATAAAATATTTCTAAAAGGTCATTAAACACATATCAGGTTTATTTTATGCTGGGTAATTGGACAAGGTCAAAGATTCTGTAATGGCATCCTGTTAAATATACTGTTAGGGACCAAGCAGTACGGCTCAAGGACACCAAGTGTGGAAAGCAAAAAATGACTAATTTTAACAACTTGAAGTAATAACCAAAACTAATCCAAATCTTAAATACAAGGCAACTAAATAAAAAAAATAACTTCAAACTTAGAGCCACAAACAGAAAATAATGTCAACTAAACATACACCACCAGCTCAAGATATCCGCAATGAAACGCAATAAAGTGTGTGTCTTTAGACAAAGGCTAGCCTTACTAAATAGAAAGGGGATGGGAAATACATAATTAAACTAACTAGAATGAAAGTACAGTTAAACCTTGGACTGCGAGCATAATTCATTATAATCAAAGCGAATTTCCCCATAAGAAATAATTGAAATTCAGATGATTCTTTACACAACCCCAAAATATTCATATAAATATAATTAATACAAAATATCAGTACAAATAAAACAAATTAACCTGCACTTTACTCAGGAAGAACAAGTCGTCTCTGGGAGTGATTCATTCAGGAGGAATTTCATAGGTTCTGTACAGGAATTAGTTCATCTGTATCAAGTCTTCGGGTTTCCCGAGTGGCTCATTCATCATGTGACACCTGCACACTTAAGCAATGGCGTCTGAGCCAGAAAGAGAATTGATTTGTTCACCTTCGTATGTTCAGGTGTCCTGAGTCGTTTGTCCATCACGTGACAGCCCCATTAGCTTAACCAATGCAGTCTGAGCCGGAAGGAGAAATGGCTCAGTTGTGATCACGTGTCACTCGCAGACAAAGCGCATGCATACTTCTATGTATATCAAGACCTCAATCGTTTATCAAGTTGAAATTAATTATTATTTTATTTATGTATTATTATTTATTTATTTTCTCTTCTTACAAAACGCTCACAGACCGAGTTACTCGCAATCCAAGGTTCCACTGTATTTACAACAAAATTAAACTAACAAATCAGGTAAATAAACACGAACAAGCCTCAGAATAAGTTTTAACTTCAATCAGGCCTGGTAGACACCCCTCCTGGGCAGTCGCCAGGAGGAGGTCTCACCAGGGTGAAAAATATATACATTAAAAAAAGAATTTAAAAAAATTTGAAAAATAAAATAAAATAAAATAAAATAAAACAAATTGCATGCACTTAAATCAGTTAACAATCTGCCAAAATAAAATATATAGTGTATGAAACCAAAGGACTATACTGTATGTGGTCATTACTTAAATATTACTGAAATATAAAAAATAAATGCAGAAAATATAGAAAAAATTGAATAGATTAACAGTGTGACAAAATGGCCGTCGCAATACCCTTATCTGTGCTATCAATTATGCATTATGTAAGGCCACACATAATACTGCATTAGGATCTTATGCTTCTTTTAGTGCTGGAGTAAATGGGTGGTCAAAATGTAGAAGAAAAGAAGTAATGATATATAGTGTGTCCATAAATGTATGAGGATTTTAGTATGTTTTTTTTTTAGTTCTACAATAGCTTGTACAACTGTCAACAAGGGTGGTTTAATGACATAATCTCCTTGAATTGCAAATGGCAAAGCATGAGTAACAATTTCAAAAGCATATTTTAAAATCTCATTTGTGCATCACACTTTTCTGAGACTATTTTTTGAAAATTAATAAGGCTGCACAAGAAGCTGCATAATAGTTTGAGTAAGTCGACTATGTTTTACGTATTGTTGCTGGTGTTTTGCAGGCTGACTCATACTCTGGTGAAGCAAGAGGAAGCTAAAACACTTTTATTTGGTCTCAAATTAATTTTTCAGCTCCTTATTAAAAAAAATTCTAACCCCCTATCCCAAAACAATTTTAGAAAAACCCACTGAACCAAGCTTTTTGATATGTAATCAGTAACGTCATCCCAGATAGGGTCCTCATATTTGTCACAGATTAATACACATTAATAGAATAGAACACATTCTCCTCATGTCAGTGTTAAATTTTCCCCCAATAAGCTCTGCTTAGTAAAGTTCATGGAGTAGTTTTTCTCACAGTCTTCGGCCCCTGAGTTAGAGAATTAATGTAATTAATTAATCAAATACTATGTGTTTCACATGTACATCACAACACAGTAAAATTCTTTATTCACATATCCTAATAGGGAAGGTGGAGTTTAGGAACAAGTTCAGCCATGATACAACAGAGCGAGGACCTCTGGGGGCTTGAACACCCAACATTCCAATCAGTAACCCCAAGCTACCACTACAACTATAGGTAAGTACCATAGACAATCCTTCTCAATTGAATATAAACTCAAACTTACCTGTTATTTTTGTCCCACTTCTGACACCAGGACTATTCAGAGAGGACTGGAGTCACCTAGGCTGTCCTTGTAGAATTTTGTATGGCAAACTCAAAGAGCGGGAGAGAGGGCAAGTAAGGAACCACTGAAGTAGGTGGGGGTAGGAGAAGGGTTAATGGAAAACAATGGCGGAGCACATGAGCAAAACCAGAAAATGTTCTAGCACGCAGTCTAACAAACAATCCAACAAACAAGGTACTATGATATTCTAGGCATTAATCCAATTTCTATATCTCTACATCTGACATGAAAAAGCATCTTGTTTGGATAAAGCAAACCATTATATAGTAAAGACTAGTCCTTGAGAATATTGAGATCAGGACACCTGGAAAGCTGTCCATTCGTGCTATGGCCTACACTTACTTGACAAGGACAGGCATATATCTTGCCATTATTGTACTGGAATCTGCCCATGCCATCAGGGAGGGGAAAAAAATCACTAATTGGATTACATGATAATTCCATTAACTCCATTTTACTGAGTCTTAATGATAGTTAGCCTAGACTTGACCAATTGAAGCAACCCCAGATCATAACACTGCCTCCAGAGGCTTGTACAGTGGGCACTATGCATGATGGCTGCATTGTTTCATGTCCTTTACTTCTTGCAGCCACAAAGCTGTTTAGTCCCAATCCTGGTTTGTTTTTGTTATGATGCATCTTCAACAAGCGTTATGTGTTTTTATTCTAACCACATTTCCTTCATATAAGAATTCCAGAATTCCAATGTATTTTAATAATACATTGGACAGCTCTAATTTAATTTGAGTAGTTTCAGCTCAGCCTAAAACATGATGATGTTAAAAAATTATTTATTTGCCTTTCTAAAATTAATTACAGTAAATCATATAGTAAATTTATATATTATTTAAATTAATTACTCAGGATATCACAATTAAACAATCATATATAAAACAAATTTTGAATGTATTATTATTTATTTATTTTTTAGAAAGTGGGAGTGCAAATGTTCAGGAGTGTGGCTGACTGGGCATCTTGATATAGCAGCTCTGCCTGTCAGATCCTCAAAGCTAAATCACAAAGTCATTCATGGTTTTAGGATTTTAGGAGCCCCGAGGCCATAATTCTTAATGAGTGGGCAGATTGCAGCATTGATTAACACTTGTTTACTCACCCCCAAAGCGGTAGACCACTGTTTCGCCAGGAACCGTTCAATATCAACACCTGATCTGTGCATGAGGGTGTGTAGTTGTGTGTGAAAGTGCATGCGTTTAGGAGAAAATTAGCAGCTTTCAAATTTAACAAGGAATCCACACAAGGACGAACCACCAAAAGTGTAAATTAAGTCACATCTTGACATAAAAACACTAAAATGTGCTTTCCCAGATGAATTTGGGCGACATTTAACAATTATTTTGTATGTCCATGTTTAATGCAAGGAACACAGTGGATTAAAAACTTACTAAAAAGGTTAAAAATCACTTAGTAACCTTCAACTCATGAATTTCATGAAACCTTACACAAATTTTATTTTTTGATGGCCTGTTTGTAACCTTTCCATATGAGCGCAAACCCTAATGTTATGGAAATGGTTTTATTCAGGCCGCCTTCTAACTTTGCCATGGCTGTCTGCCTGCAAAGGCCATGTTATGGTCTGCAAAGGCCTTGTATTGGCTTTCTGCCATGCAAAGGCTATCGCTTGTGAGACATAGAGAGGGTGAACAGATGGTTCCTGAATGTGTGGTTCCCACTTTGAAGCATGGAGTAGGAAGTGTAATGGTGTGGGGTGCTCTGCTGGTGGCACTCTTTGTGACCAAGTCAAACTGAAGGCACTAGCACAGCATTTCGCAGGGACGTCATCCCATCATTTGTTTTCCAACAGTACAATGACCCCAAACACACCTCTATGTTATGCAAGAGCTATGTGTCCGCTAAGAAGTGTGATGGCGTCCACAATCACCTGATATAAATTAAATTCAATTCAATTTTATTTGTATAGCGCTTTTAGCAATTGTCATTGCCGCAAAGCAGCTTTACACAATCAAAAGAA
>JAOVVA010000027.1:9287656-9298404 GCA_028565275.1 Leiocassis micropogon | reverse complement strand
CCTCATCCCTCCCCCCTGAGAGAGCTCGGCCAATCAGCTCTCTCTGTGCCTCCGGCTGTGAGAGGAAAACAGCATCATTCGAACCAGCGCTCCCCGGATGATAGGGCGAGCGCTCTACCACTGCGCCACTCGGAGGCCTACGGTTTTACATGGTGATTGGGTCGAGGCGCTCATTGAAAGAGGCTATAAAGAATGAGAGAAGTGTTCTCTAAACACTTGGCACAGTGGATATTACAACACAGACCAGATACAGTAACTACTTTACAGTAACTCGTTTTTTGTTCTCTGATTTTGGTAGTAGCTTCTAATTCTATAAAAGAAAGCAACAATTGTGTCATGTTGTTAGCTGTCATGCGTCCTCGTAACATCTCTTCAGGCTATGGTGGTTAGCAAGACCGACTAACCTTGAGCTAATGTTAGACCCATAATTTTAAGGCATTTACTTATATGCATATATTTATATTTAAATGCACTTTAAGAGAATACAGAGTATGGAAGAGAGAGACACTGAATCAGAGACCCAACATACTAACCCTTCCCCCCATCTATTCATAAGTTGGTTAATGAAACTTAACTTTCTGCATAGTAATGTGGTTTTAATATAAAATATAATTTATACTTAATTTAAACCAGTATTTTTCATCTGTTTGTCATTTCAAAAGTGGCCTGAGAAGCAGACTGAAAGGGGAGCAGCTGGCTGCATGTCTGTAAATATCGATAAATGGACCAGTGCATATGGCAATGTGCAGTTGCCATATGCATGTTTTGGAGCTCTTCTTTATGAAAACCCAGTAAGATTAAGTGCTCTGACAAAAAGTGCCATTTTTGTAAGAGTGTTTAGTTCTTACTTCTTTTTTTTGTTGTTCATTTTACACTTCACATATGGGTATGAAGGGAAGCATTTGTATGTTGGATCTCTGAAATGTGAAATTAATAGAAATATCAAATAAATCAAAATACTGTCTTATGTCACGTCACAAAAAAAATCCACCCCGTCAACCATCTTTCCCTACCATCCAGTTACCATTGCTGGGTCATGGTTGGCTGCAATAACCTATGAATTTAAAGCAGTGTTCATTGCTCTAGGGGAAGTTAAACCGCTGACGGCCCCCCTCTTTTTCAACAGACCCTTTCAAACTGTTTCAAGTTTCATACTCTTCTTAAAATGGATTTAAATCCTATTCTTTTCTATCATGATAAGGTAAATATGACCAGTGTTTGAAGTGTTTTATTAATGTATTAAAAATAAAGAATGAAATATGGAAAGACTTACTTTGTTAATTATCAATTAAACTGTAAAAGACTTAATTGTGACCTATGAAAGGAGAGCATCCTGAATTCAGACTAAATTTCAGACTGAATGCAGACAATTTAATAAATAATGATAATCCAACTATCCAAAGTACCAGTCAAATGTTTGGATACAAAAGTAAAAGTACAAAGTACCAACAAAAATGCTGCGAGTTGTGTTGCCAGATTAGGTGGTTTTCTGCTCAGATGAGCTACTTATTTTTTAAATCATCTTGGAATGACTAATGTGTCATGCGCAGATAATAAAATTTGGGCTCATGGGTTATATTATCTACTACATAATGAACTGTAGAACCTTGTGAGAATAGTATATTTTATGAGCATACCATGACTGTCTCGATTCTTAGGATGGCGGAAACGTTTACATACAAGTGAGTTATGGCTGAATGACATTTTTTTTATGGAATGATGAAGCCATTCATTTAATGATCCATGTCTGAAGAGGACTAATCAGAAATGTTGGGACTTATTAATGTTAGGTTACCTTGGCTGTGAGCACGTTGTTGTTGTTCTTTAGGTTGGCCTGAGCCGCTGCAAAATCGACCACTTTACCCACAGTCCACTTGGAGCTAAAGAACATTGGCAAGCTTGATGTGTTGAGATCTTTTGGTAGAAACACCTGGAAATATGTCCTCTCTGTCTGGAAAGACAAATGACTCTTGGGACCCTTACCTTTTCTGTAGGGAAACTCATTATTAAAAGTTTAATTGTTGAGGAGCTTAAACTGTTTTGACAATTTCTAAATCCCAATTGAGCCATTCAAGAATTACTGCTGATGGTGTAAATTTTTTGATTGTTAAGTAATGTCAAGGTTACGAATAAGTTTTAATACTTAGTATAATAACAATAATGTTGGGAGATGAATTCAAAATTAAAAATGTGCAGATGCGGATTATGCAATTATACGGGGTTAAACTGCTCTGGACATACAAATGAAGGCAACTAAACCAGACCACAGTACAGCTAAAACAAAAGCCGTCCAGCCAATACAGAAAATCAGGCACGCTGTTATTAGAAAAGAATTAATGATGGTGTAATGTGAAAACTAAGTGAGACCTTTACCTCTGTTATTTGTAATAATTGACAATTTCTTGAACAACATTTTGTAGAAGTCTATAGAAAATAATTTATTTGATGACTTATATCAAAGGCAAAGAAATTCACACTGAGTATTCTTTTAAATTTACATAAATCTGGTGTAAATACCTGGGGCAGTCCTTTATCTCCAGTAGCATGTAGCTTCAGTTTCATAAGGGCAACTTTAGCAGCTGTAGCACTGTTCTTCAGCCCTTTTCTGCTTTTACTAGGGCCTGCATTCTTCTTTGATTCTGATAAATTGAAAACATTTAAATTGATGTCAATTGATTTTAACATTTCCAGAGACCTAAAATGCTATATTGCTCTTTTGTGGATGAAAGAAATAAAGGCAGTAACTTTTTTAAAGTAAAATGACTACATTTAAAGCTTTACATTTATATGTTTTAAATAGTAAATTTAAAATAACTCTTTCTCTTAAAAAAAATTGAGTATCGTACAGTTTATCTTAAAACATGGAAGGATAGTGCTGAACTGTCAACTTTGTGGAAGAAATGTGGGCAGAAAAAAAATTACTTTGTACTAAAAAACACAAGGTGCCCAAAATGTGGCACACATTTTAACATCCACTGTTTCGTAAAGACTGCAAGAGTCAGGCCTTCAGAGTCAAACTGCGGCAAAGAAACCATAATATAAAAGAACAACAAGCAGAAGAGATGTGCTTGGGCCAAGATACACAGGGAAAGGACATTAGATCAGTGGAAAATTGTCCTTTGGTCTTATAAGTCCAAATTAAAGCTTTGCCTTGTCTTTCTTTGTGTCAGTGGAAACCCAAGCAAAGCGGGTTTACATATTTTTTGTGGGCTTTTTTTTTTTTTTTTTGCATTTTGTGCAAGATTTAGTAAAGATGCGAATACTAAATTTCGCCTTATGAACTCGCCTCCAGCAAATTAAATTTGTATGCAGAGGTACCACTGTATCTCCTACCTATAACTTTCAATGGTCATAGTACTGCAAGAAATATAGTAAATTTTTTTGGGAGGAAAAAAAGTTCACATTCCTAGCATTTTATGACATGTTTTTATCACCTTATACTCCCTGTTGCTTTAACACTAGTAGCACTTTCTGACAAGTTGATTGAATGTTAATCGGTCCATCCACTTGTCAATTGTTAAATTAACCATGATAAAATAAAATGTATAATTAAACACAAAACCTTAAATACTAAAAATAAACCCACAAATTCCTGGAAGTAGTATGGATTCATGGACAGGATGCTAAAGCAGGGAAACATTACATATTTTTGGTATGCGCATGCATGATCAGCGTGGGTGAGAGCGACTGATGGGTAAGGTGATTTTATAGACCAGCAGAGACAGTGTGATGCTCTGGCCAACTTTCTGCTGAGAAACCTTGAGTCCTGCCATTCATGTCAATGTTACTTTGACACGTACCACCTCCTTAAACAATATTGCTGACCAAGTACATGTGTATACTGTACATACATTAGCTTCAGTTAACTAATGGACTGACTGAATTTGAATTGAATACGAATATATGTAACCATTGTGACTAACCTACTATTTTTTGCACAAGTTCCTGTGTTGCCACCATCCGAGGTTTAGGTGTCTCCAACTTCTCACACTCATGGTCTTCCTGATGCCGATGACTAAGGAAAAAGTAAAATAAAATGTCTGAAAATTGCTTACTAAAAATGAAATCCATTTAATGAAAGGGAGAGAAGGCTCCAACTTATAATTCAATGGTCTTTCCTGAATTTTATTTCTTTCTACACTGTACAACAATTCTGAACGATTTTTTCCCCCAATTTAGTCGTGTCCAATTCCCACCCATCGTTAGAGCACTCTCCCATTAAAGCTACTACAACCAGTCAGGGAGGGTCAAAGACTATTATGTATTTCCTCCAAGCCATGTGTCGCCAGCCAACTGCATCTTTTCGAAATGCCCACTTACACCCTTGGAGGAAAGCGATATCTGCTCCTTCCGCTTGCGTGAGCTCACACACACCCATGATTGGCTTAGAGCCATACTGTAACTGATGTGAGAGCACTGAGCGCCTACCATCCCTCCCCTCTGAGAGAGATCAGCCAATCAGCTGTCTCTAGGCCCCCCGGCTGTGGGAGGCTACAGCATCACCTGGAAATTGAACTCGGACATTAAGGTGAGCACTTTATCAATGCACCACTGCAAAGCAGCACAACCTTAATACAGAAAAATAGAGCCACAAAAACATGATTATATCTCTATAAACTTTCCAAAATTACATATAAAAATGGTACATACGCAAGACAAAAATGTTTTTGACAATGTTGGCAGATTACAGGTAGAAGTTCCCTGCCTTTGCAATCATGAAATGTGCATGGATACGATGTACTGACTCCTGGCTCCAAGACATTCTGCTTCACCAAGACCTGAGGGGTGAAAAAAAAATCATAAAAATTGATTTATTCTAACAATTTCACTTTCACTTCCCAAATGATTCCCATTAAAACATTCCCCATACTTCCCAATGCAACATTTAAATGAAAATATAGACATGTGGTGTTAATGTTCATTTAATTTCCACAGATAAGACTGACAAGAATTCAGTGAAGACTGGACTTTATGCCTGTTAAAACCCACTAGATGTCGCTGTTTAAAAATTCATGTAAAACATCAGCACTTTACCCGACACAAACAGGGAGGTGTCATATGCTCCATGAGGCTTAATCACTGCTCACTACATTGTGAGATCATCATAAAGAATATAAAAAGAAAATGTCTGACAGAGATAAAGAATCTTTCTGACATACGAATAGTGTTTGTGGGCCAGGAAGGTCACCATAACATGGCCACCATGCATTTCTATCCAATTTGTTTTTCACAGTCTTTCTTTCAACATATAAGGACAATGTAATATTTCCTAAAATACCATTTTCAAAAATATCTATCTTCAAACGTATTTAATTTTATATGTATATATGTATTTATGTGTATTTATTTATATACTGATTCTCAAGTACAGATATCACAAATCACTTTCCAAAAACAGCCAAAACTTAAAATTAAATATACACACAATAAATGTTCAAATGCAGTTAAAGAACCCAAACCATCCATCACATCAGAAACAAAAGCAACAGCGCCAAAAATTCATGTAAAGATAACTTCATGTTGCTGCTGTTAGTTTTTTTTCCCCCTTCTGCTGCTGTAGTTAATCATTACCTAAACAGACTTAGGTCTGTAAATTCATTTTGTTTATACACACATCATCACATATACCAGGGCTCATGGGCACTGGTGGCTTAAAGGTAGGTGTTTCGCCTACAATGTGAAAGGCCCGGGTTCGATTCCCAGCCAATGCCCAAACCAAAGCCGCTGGATGCAGTGCCGGTCCCAAGCCTGGATAAAATGGGAGGGGTGCCTCCGGAAGGGCACCTGCGCCAAGCTTGTGTGCGCGGACCAGAAGGTCCGCTGTGGCGACCTTGCCTGGAGCAGCTGAAAGACCAACAACAACCAGGGCTCAAGGCTAAAGGTGTCCTGTCGGCATGGGGACTAAAAAGGTGTTTCGGATTGGTGTTATGGATTGGTGACTTTGACCCTGATGACTTTTTCATGTGCACAGTATGTGTATTTGAGGAATGCTGATTTAATCAGATCATATTTCATTAATATATAATGCATGATGGTATAGCCCAATCCAGTTTTTCTTGCATGCTCCCCACTGACTGATAACATTCTGTGATAATTTCAGACTACTTCTTACCTCTGGGCAGGAGTGTGAATCCCTGCTTCTGTGTTCAAGACTATTAAATAGTAAACAAACAAACAAACAAACAAACAAACAATAAATAGTGAGCACATATCCTGTAAATATCACCAATGCGTAACTTCAGAACTGTAAATTAATTCATAATGGCTATAATCATAAATCAGTATGATCCTTTCCTTTTAAACTTTTACTGAATGTCTCACCAAAACACTCCGGAGCAGCTGTCACATACAAATGGCAGGAAGTCTGCACTGAAAAAAAAAAGTTCAATTTATTTAACATTTATCACACTTGTTCTCATGCAGTCAGTCTATTAAATGTATTTTATCAGAAGGAAACAATATCTGATCTCTGGTTACTTTAGCTAATAACTGACGCTGACTCATGAGTATCCGCTCAGCAGCACAGCGGCGTTACAACAAACACGGTGAGATATTCTGCTCACACAGAACTAATAATTCAGCTATAAAACCTGAACACATTTAAATTAATATTTTGTAAAAAAAAAAAAAATAATAATAATAATAATAATAATAAAATAAATAAATAATAATAATTAAAAATAAAAATTCCGACCTTTCTGTCTGCAACACTCAACCTGACAATGTTGCCCAACGTTTAATTCCGCCATTTTAACTTTATTCTTCTTCTTCTTCTTCTTTTTCTTGGTGTTTGCCGATGGTTGATATTAAGTGTGCTGCATTACTGCCACCTTCTGGTCATAATCTCCCTCTTCTTCCTTTTAGTCTAAATCATCTTTTCTAGTCCCGTCGCCCTTAAGAAACCTTAACCTTCCTCATTCTCTAAAACACTTTTTGCAATGTTCTCAGCCTTTACAAATTCCCTTAGTAGTGCCATCATTGCTTCTCTTTCTTGTTTGTATTTCCTGCACTTGATTCGTATATGTTTACATAACACTGCTCTCGGTGGCTTAGTGCCTCGCACCTCTAGAGTCCGGGTTCGATTCCCACCTCAGGGTGTGTGTGCATGGAGTTTGCATGTTCTCCCCATGATTGGTGAGTTGGAATTGCAGAGTAGGTAAATTGGCATTCACAAATTGCCCGTAGTGTGTGAATGAGCACTGCCATGGATTGGCACCCTGCGTCCCTAGGATAGACCTCCAGGACTCCCTGTGACCCCATACGCAGGATAAAGTGGTATAGATGATGAGTAAGTGAGCTAGATAGATATTAGTATATGTTCTTATGGCACTGCTCACAGTTGGGTGTTTTCCTGTAATATGAAGTGTGCTGTTAAGGTACCGTTGTGTTTACAGGCTCTTTATGTTTTGTTTGTCTACTTCTCACCAAGTCTACTTTTTGGATTGCATACAGGCGTCTCCCTTTTACTGCATTGTGCCACTGCTGCTGCTTTGTCCTTTTACATGTTATGTTTTTGCCCTCTGACTTTGATAGTTAAATGTTAACATCATTAATGTAAGTAATGTTAACAACATTACTCTTCTTTTAACTGCTTCCTTTGCCAGTTCGTTTGCCCTTTTGTTTCCCTGGATGCCCATGTGAGCTGGAATGCACATAAATGTTATAATTTTGCTATACCTGGTCTCTTCAGTGTACTGTATGCATTCAGAATTTTGAAAACTATCTTTTGACAATTCCTGGCTGTCACCATCCTGATGTTTTCCAGGGTTGACACTGAATCACTATGAATCAGTATATTTCTGTGCCTGACCTCTTCATAGTCATGTTTCATGGCGGTCAGAAAACACCGTAATGATGCTTTACAGGCACCAACTGAAATAGAGTGTGAAAGGATATTTGTTAAAAAAAAAAACATAGCCTTTACATATGTAACATAACCAGCTAAAAGTCTAACAACAACATCATGAGATCAGGTTGCATAAGTAAAAAAGCAGATCTATAATTTGAGATATTTAGATTTTAAGATGGAGCAGCAAAAGACTAACATTTCAGTATTTAATTAGTTTATTCAAATAATCAGAACTGTATTTGACAATATTAAATAAATGTCATTAAATAAAATTTTGCATGAATTTTCACATATACTGTGCATTACTAGCACAGTAAAAGTCTTTATTCTTCTCATATCCCAGCTTTGTTAGGAGGCTGAGGTCAGAGTGCAGGAGAAGCCATTATACTGTACATCACCTCTAGAGCAGACAGGGTGGAGCTGGGGCTTGAACTGTTGTCTTTCCTATCAGTAACTCAGAGACTTAACACACTGAGCTACCACAACCAGCTAATTCAAGTTTATAAAAAGACACTTTCAAAATGAGAGAGAACCTGTCAAAGTCTTTGAGTGCACAGCATTAGTAAATCGTACATCAGTGCGCAAGACGGAAGAAACATGAAAAGGGAAAGAGTTAGTCACGTGCCATCTGGCACTTCAGACAACGGATACTCCCCACCCTGGAGATATATCCATCGTTTCTGTGGAAGTTACGGGGCGAGGCTGCCAGCTACAGAAGGAACATGGAGAGATTTAATTTCCTGAAACACTTGTTGCGTAGTGGTAAACCATGCAATTGGTTGTACCTAAATTATAGGGCTTATGATTAAGCCCTCCCCAAAGCGTAAGCGTGAGGGATAACTGTACACATCTGCACATACCTGCACACTGTTTGGAGTTGAAGTTGGAAGGTGGACACTTACTAAAAGTTCTGGATTAAAGAAACAGAGCTAAACTATAAAATACACCAGTTATCAGAAAGAAGCCGCTATGATTCCTCAGGAGGCCATTGACAAACTGTGCGAAGCCAAAGAAATGCTTACCAAGAATCAGGAATATCTCAGGGAGAAAATCGAGCAAGAAATAATGATTGCTAGAAACAATGTCATCAGAAACAAAAGAGGTATGCTTTAATTTGTGGATTCAGTAGTTGAAATATGTGGTTAACAGCCAGATATGCACCACGCAAATCGCCTGATTTATACAAACCTTTCAGGCCTGTTGATCAACTTCTCAAAGAAGAAAAGAAGAATACATTTCACTCAACAACTAAAGCTCTTTTAATTATGTTTACTCAAGTATAGTTATAGCTTACAGATCTTCTCGATGATGATGATGATGAAGATATTAACAATTACATCCAATAATCATATCATAACATTGTTTTCAAACGTTGCCTTTTATTCACATAAAATATATTAATTAAACAAAAAAATGAATAAATACATGGCAGTACGAAAGAGTGCTACACTGCTTCCTGACTCACTGGAGTGGTACTGTATCCCCAAACGTTCACCTGTTGTTCCATTAGTGTGAATCTTTTAACTGGAAAGATGATTAATATCCATACTTACTGGTGAAAGACATTTTTTTCAGTGGCAAAGAAAAATAAGGTTTATTCAGGATTATTTTTATAATAATAACAAAAAATATTTATGTAATAAAATGACCTTCGATATTCATTTATTTAGGCTAGATAAGAAAATAAGGTGTAGGTTTACATTTTTAAAACATTTGCTGTATTTAAATGTACAGTTATTTATTTATTTATTTATTTATTTATTGGCACATTTGGTACTCTTTTTAGCAGCAGGTAGATAACGGTGTGAGTGCAACATCTTGCCATGAAACAAGTATTTTCTGTGCCTTGCTGTACACACACCTTAAGTGGCACAAAAATATCTTGCTGGTTGAGAGTCTTTTCATTTTCCAACTCTAGCCGCACTTTACATTGTGTCACTCTTATGCTGTAGTTTCAGCATCAGTTTAGCACAAATGGATTTAATGTTGAGAAAGAACCTTCAGTTTATACCATTCATTTTGGAAATGTGGAAGATTAAGTGCGTTCAGTTGTTTTAAAATACAAAATACCCTGATTTTTAGCCTAGTCTTGAAGAATTAGCCTTGAAGTTAAAAAAAATCATGATTACAATCACCTGTTGACATCACCTGTTTGAAATCACATCATTATTTACCTGATTACTAGCCCTAAATTGCACCTGTCCCAACCTTTTTTGGAATGTGTTGCAGGTCTAAATTACAGGAAAGGATGTATATTTACAAATGAAATGAAGTTGACCAGACAAAACATGAAATATTTTGTGTTCATATTGTCTGCAATGAAATACAAGTCAAAGTAAATTTAGAAATCACTACTTTATTTTTTTTTCCATACTGTCCCAACTTTTTCTGATTTGGGGTTGTAGAAACTTTTAATTAATAATTCACGACTTCCTGTTGGTGGTATAAATATGACGTGACACAGAGGCCTATTTCTCTTGTCCACTCTTCAACATGGAAAAGACAAGAGAACGCCTCATTCAAGTAAGGCAGATGTGTGTGCACCTTCATAAGTCAGGCAATGGATACAAGAAAATAACCACTCGCCTAAACTTGCCCATATCTACAGTCTACAGCACCCCATGCCCACTGTGAAGTATGGTGGAGAATCTGTGATGCTGTGGGCCTGTTTCTCTTCCAAAGACCCTGGGAACCTTGTTAGGGTGCAATGGCATCATGAACCCTGAAATAACAGGACATTTTAAATCAAAACCTGATGACCAATGTCAACAAAAGATCCCTCTATCTGTATTCTCCAATCTTGTGAAATGTTATAGAAGGAGAAGTGCTGTCTTGGAGTTGTACGAAGTATTAACATCAGGGGTGCCAATAATTGTGGCCACCATGATTTCATGTAAAA
>JAOVVA010000027.1:9250015-9260022 GCA_028565275.1 Leiocassis micropogon | reverse complement strand
CACACACTTACACACACACACTTACACACACACACTTACACACACACACTTACACACACACACTTACACACACACACTTACACACACACACACACACACACACTTACACACACTCACACACATCTTACAAACACATTTTATACTAATAAAGATGTATTATTAGGCTGTAATAGATCAGGTGCTAAACTGCAATTTGTCTTGAGTCACTATTTAGATTTGTTCTATTATGTAATATCAAAAATGGTCAGAGCTCATTAGCTCATGTGATAGAGACGGTACTTGTAGAAATGAAGTATCTCTGATGATCTGGCGTGGTGATTTCTGTTATTCCAACTAAATGAGATTACTCATTAGTGTAAACAAACTTCCTGGAATAAATGCAATCTCCCTTGAAGAGCACTTCGTATTGTTAAACTTTCATATTGTTAAACTTCAAGAATATTACTCTGTGCAGGCATTTTGTGTCTCATATCTAATTCTTCATTATGAGACCAGGAAACGAGTGAGCAGACGAGACTAGATCACATTTCAGATTTTTTGGACTGTACATAATGTATCATAATTGGACCGTTTTGATTTTTGATAATAAATGTCGTTTGAAGAGTAGTTGTATAAATGCAATATCACACTGGAGGTTGTGATTTTGTACTGAATATCAGCATGGCTAGGAGGCTGTCGTAGGCACAAGTGGGCGGATATTAAGTATAGTGATATAGCTTTCATACACCAGTTCTACAAACACCATTTATTATCACCAGGTTATGAATCGTTTGTTTACTTAACCAGGTTTTTTGCTCTGTCAACACACATTCTTCTGTAACGGGTAGAATCAAAGTTATTTTGGTGACTGGCAGAGCACAGGGGTAAAAGTAGTTTTAAATACTTAACACTGGTACTTTGTAGCCAAAAGGTGAGCAGAATAAATGTGCTAACATTTCTGAGAAACTTATGTGATTTACTTTATGTTCCACTTTAGAATATCAGCGCACTTCTGGTTTCCATTTGAATCCCAAAATTAAAATGGATAAAATGGAAAGCTAATGTGCTACAGTATGTAAAGTATACAATCCCTGGTAGTGCCCTTGACCAGGGGTTAGAGAGGGATTTAGGATTCAGCCTTGAGGTTACTTTAGCAATGAACAAAAAGAATTAATAAAAAATACGGTTCAGAGGAAATTTGGAATGAGTTGGAAGTGGTTGCTAAGGAAACAAATTGTTTAATAAATTATCAGATGGGTTATCAGTTTTTACGTGGCTGGTTGTGAATGTGTTTTTTCCACCAGACAACTGCTCTCCCCTCAGTACTGAGGATCATACAAACCTAATAACCTAATTTCACCTATACTTGTGACGGACAGTTAGTGTAAATCATGATTGTGAGAACAACTGTTACATGTAGTGATAATATAGAGCATAACACCGGGACGTTTAACTATGTATCACCACTTGTCAGAGGCGTCTTGTCCAATGAGATTAATCGGTCGGTCAGAATCGGTAATTTTCTTTCGTTTGAACACTTTGCTTAAAAAAAAATTCTAAATTAAATTTCCTGCTGATAATATGATAGTTACAAATTCCAGTATTAAAATCTACAATGAAGGATATGCACTGTAGTAGTAATAATACATAACAATTACTTAAAATTTAAAGATGACAGGTAGCAATTATGGCAGCTAAGTTAAGAAAACCGAGATTAAATCTATTTTTCTGATTCTAGCAACTGTTAAGGCGTTACGTACATTGGGTCTTGTCCAATGAGATTAATCGGTCGGTCAGAATCGGTAATTTTCTTTCGTTTGAACACTTTGCTTAAAAAAAAATTCTAAATTAAATTTCCTGCTGATAATATGATAGTTACAAATTCCAGTATTAAAATCTACAATGAAGGATATGCACTGTAGTAGTAATAATACATAACAATTACTTAAAATTTAAAGATGACAGGTAGCAATTATGGCAGCTAAGTTAAGAAAACCGAGATTAAATCTATTTTTCTGATTCTAGCAACTGTTAAGGCGTTACGTACATTGGGTGAGGGGCCAAGCATTAATGTCAAGCACCAGCTAGCTAGTTAACCAGCTAACTCTCCAAGATGAGACTTGGTCTTTTAGAGAGCCAAGGTGCCTCCTGCTGATCCAATGATTTTCCAGCATAACTGATCTGCTCCCATGCCAGGCAAGGTAAGTGTTGCAAATAGCAGAGTTCTGGGTGAGATAAAAGTGAAGTGCTCCCACTTTTTGGCCATTAGGGTGTTAGAAACAGTGGACATAACACGGCACAGAAAACACATAGGCTTTTTTACTTTGCTACTTCTGCTGCCACTCCTAGCATACTCTTAACTTTAACAAGGCACAACGGCTGTTATACACTTAGAAGAACAATGACCTTGTTAAAGAGAAGTAAATGAAACAACTATCTGTTTCTATCCAAACAGAGCAGCACTAAAAGATTACTAAACTAGTGATCCAAAAGTAACAGCCCAAGCTTTAAATATATGAACATAACTGTGTGTGTTTGTGTGTGCGTGTTTCTTTTTAGAACACCTTCAGAATGAGGACACGTATGCTCAGGTGCTGGACAAGTTTGGTGGTAACTTCATCAGCCAAGAAAACCCTGACCTGGGAACAGCCTTTGTTAAATTCTCCACTCTGACAAAGGAGCTTTCATCCCTGCTAAAAAACCTGGTGAGCTTTTACATCACTCCCTTACGGTTATAAATAGAATTTTTGGTTATCTTTCTTGTTTTCTAGGAATTCTCTTTTGTGGGACCTATTTGCCTTTATATAGTACTAGATGTGTTCACAGAGAATTTAATTACACACTCATAAGCGCGGTTTAAAAAAAAATACTTCGCCATCTGTTGAATTTTGAGATGAACTAAAGTTTTTTTTCAAGGTAAATTTTGTATTTTTATTATTATTTTTTTTATGATATAAGGGCATTTTTCATTTGAAGTTCAAAGTAGCATATCTTCTCTTCCCATGGGCTGATTGTAATGAAACAAAGCGTATATGTTACCTCAAGCTTGGCCAAATACACCCGTGAAAACCCCATTAAAAGTAGTTCAGTAGTTTTTTGTGATCCGCATGCAGACAGACACAATCCCTAAAACCATGTGTTCTATTACTCATCTTACATTCCCCAAAATAACTTTTTTCATAAATATCTTTTATGTACTGACCCATCAACTTTACAGTTTTATTATATGTATATATTAATTATAATTTGTAGTCTGATGTTTTGCTTGGAGGTGTGATTTAACTCGAGCTCACAGAATGGATGGGGTGTAGTCTGTCTCAGCTACCGGACGAGCTCTTCAGAGTGTTGTACACCGGTTGCTCTGCGTTGGTGTTGGAACCTAGTTGCATGCTGAGCACAAAAATGTGTGAATGTGTGTATGATTTTGTGCTTGTGAGTGTGGGTGTAATCGCTCTCGCTTCCTGGCGGTAGCATTGAGAAGAAGTGTCAGAAATATAATGAGTAGGAGACACTGCACCAAATACATCTCCTCTTGTTCATAAACTCACATGTATTCACTCTCACACACAATTCATGCAAGAAGGGTCTATAGAAGTGGAGTCATGTGTGGAGTCACCTCTCAGCTGGTGTCTGAATGAAGAAAGAGAAAATGTTTTCACACCTCCCCTTTACTTTTGTTTTCTCCCCCCCCCCCCCCCCTCTCTCTCTCTCTCTTGCTGTATGTCCTTGTTTGGTCACTAATTCTTTTTTCTGGTTTATAATTGGTTTGAATTTTAGCTGATGTGTGAAGCTTCTCCTTTTTTAAAAACTCAATGTGAAAATGTATGAAAATGGCCCTGTGGCAGTCTCATGCATGTTCTACATAGACACTCACAGAGAGCCAGAGAACATTTAAAGCATCATTTTATTTAACATCATTGAGGGTGTTTATGTGAAAGGAGTCATGATTGAATGTGTAAAGCACAGTAAAGTGATGAGACTCTTAGCTGCAGTAAAACATTTAAATTGTTATAAATGTTTCATTCTCTTATTCTGCACAATCAGGCCCGGTTTAACTTAACTTCTGAACTGTTTATTTAGTTGGTGCCAGAGGAAACTGTCCACTACTAATTAATGGATCATGGTTGGCAGATGGACAGATTTTTTAAAAGAATTGGCAAATATACTTAGGGCGTGCCAAAGTATTCTCTGTTTGTGAAAAACAATTTTTGCCTTATTCATGTGCTTTGAACCATCAGTTGCCAAAACCATCCAACAATATGATGAAATTGGCTCTTATGAGGAGCATGCTACATAAATAAGACCAAGAGCTACCTCTGCTGCAGAGGATAAGTTTATAAAAATTACCACCCTCAGAAACTGCTGATTTTGATCAACTCCGATCAGAGCACACATGAATCCTTCTCTGAGTTCAAGGAGCAGACATATTTCATTATCCACTGTTCAGAGGAGACTGCATGAATCAGGCTTTCATGGTCAAGTTGCGGCAGAAGACACTTGTTTGCGACCAAAAAAAAACAAAAAACAGATGGAATGGAGATTAAATCAGTAAAAAACTGTCCTTTAGTCTGACAAGTCCAATATGAGATTTTTTATTCTATTTTAACTGCCATGTCTTTGTTAGATGTAGAGAGGGTGAACAGATGGTTTCTGAATGTGTAGGTTCTACTGTGAAGCCTGGTAGAGGAGGTGTGATGGTGTGGGTGTGCTTTGCTGGTGACACTGTCAGTGCCTTAGTCAAAATTGAGGACACACTTAACCAGCTTGGCTCCCACAGCATTTTGCAATGACGTGCCATCCCACCTGGTTTGAACATAGGGGACCATCATTTACTTTTGTTTTTGTGTCTTTTTGGTCCGGCAGTCTTTGTGTTTGTGTGTGTTTTTATATAAAATTAATTCAGTTCTCGTACCAGTCAAAAGTTTGGGCACACTTTTTTTTTCTTTTCTTTTTTTTTTTTCTTTTTCACTCGAACATTGTATATTAATATTAAAGACATTTGAAATTATAGAACAAATATGGAATTACATGGTCAACAAAATTATTTAATAACACAAACTGTTGTTTTATTTTCGATTCTTTAAAGTAGCCACCTTTTGCTTTGATGACAGCTTTGCACACTTGGCATTTTGTCTGTCAGCCCTAATGAGGTAGTCACCTAGAATGGTTTTCCAGCAATCCTGAAGGAGTTCTCTGAGGTGTTGAGTACTTGTTGGCTGTTTTTTGTTTTTGTTTTTCCACATCATTCCAAATCATCTCAGCTGGATATAGATCAGGAGATTGTGGCGGTTCGGTCATCTGATGCAGTTCTTGGACAAATAGCTGTAATATAACCTAAAGGTGTGTTTTGTCCTCTTGAAAAACAAATGATGGTCCCACTAAGTGCAAACCAGATGAGATGGCATTTCGCTGCAAAATGCTGTGTTGATTAAGTGCGCCCTCAATTTTGTCACCAACAGCGTCACCAGCAACCACACATTTAGGTGTTCACAGAAATGCCTGTTAGAACTTATGAATCTGATAAGAGAAAGCCATGAATGTGCCAAGCTTTTATCGAAACTAAATGCAGCCATGCTGACCAATCTAAAATATAAAACAAATTCTTTTTTTTTTAACACTTTTTTGTTTCTTACATAATTCCATGTGTGTTCTTTTGTAGTTTGGATGTCTTCAGTATTACTGTACAATGTTGAAAAATAATCAAAGAGAAGGTGCGTCCAAACTTAGTAGATGTGCAATGATGTCAGCCGAAAGGATCCAGTTTTGATGGCCATGAGGGCCTCTATACTCTCTCTCTCTCTCTCTCTCTCTCTCTCTCTCTCTCTCTCTCTCTCACATTCATACCACACATGCACAGTCTGCAAGAAGTTTGTCAGTGACAGATTTAGGCCCTGCTGAGTGATCTAGCTCTGAATGGAGATAAAACTAGGAACACATTAGCCCCGGCACCACAGTCACGTGATGTTCTCAGGCTCTCCATTCAGTTGCTCCTGCTGCGCCATTTAAGACGGGTTCATTTTCCCCAGCTGTCAAGTCATCATAGTGTCAGTTCTGGCCAGTATTTCTCAGGAGGAATGCAAGGCTGCCAAGACAGACTATTATGACTATCTTGGCCTATTTTGTCTAAGGCTGGCCAGGCTTAGTGTGCATCCTGACGTGCACGTTGTACTCTTAAAGTGATGGTATGTGAAGGTTGAAGGGCATATAACTGAAGGCTGGATGCCACCATGGACAGGGGAACACGTAATGATTACCAATTCTCGTTACTTGACGGCAACCATGACAGTCAGACAAGCCCGGAAATGGCCATCAAGTGACCTACAGTATTTATGAATGACAGAAAGCCGTCAGTTAAACGGCTTGAAATAGCTGATTTATGTATCCCATGTCTGAAAGGGGAGAGTAACATTTCTTCAGGTTGCAGTCACATGTATTAAATCCATGTATGCAGTTGACATCATAAAGTGTTACAGCAGTCCTGTGTTACAGCACTAACCATCTGTAGTACTGTACCATCCTTTGGGGTCGTTTGCCCAAAATGTTTGCTAACCCCTGGATTACGGTATCACTAAATGGCTGTTAAGCGTGCTTTCTGGATTATACAGTATTATGAATCATTAATTTAATCCTTGTCTTTCTTTGTATAGCTCCAGAGCCTGAATCATAATGTGATCTTCACACTGGATTCTCTGCTGAAAGGAGAGCTGAAAGGCGTAAAGGGGGTGAGATTTATAGACTGGCACACAAACAAGCACAAAATCACACAATAAAATATGATCTGAAGGACTAAGCAGTAGTGATGGGGGAAAAAATATAGAACGTCAGGAATGAACAAGGAACTTTCTGGGAGGCAGAGCAAGAGACCGAACACCTTACAGTTCATCTGTGAATGTTTTTATAAAAAGAAGTGTTTGATTTAAGCTGTAATGCAGCATAATCATCATGAGAACTTTAGAATTCTTCAAAAAAATACTCGATTAAATTTGAGGAAATTAATTGGGGAGTAAAAGTTTGCAAACCGTGTTTCTCACACATACAAATTCCTTTTGTCATCATTCAAGGTTAAATTTCACATTGGTCAACAGACATATTGCATATATGTGGCTAATTCGGCAGAGCTATTAAGCCATCATTTTGCACACTTGTGTGGCTACAGTACAGTATTTGTGGTTTTTTAAAGTTGTAAAGATTAGCTTCTAAAATTTACATTCAGGTCTTCGTCCAGGACAGAGTGGTGGATGCAGTGCAGGATATCTTGCTTGTACATTTTACGGCTGTATGTAGATAAACTGTATAACAGTGACACTTTGCTACATGTTCATTCAATAGGTTATGATTACAGTTCTAGTAAACTGTATGAAGCATGAGAAGGAGAGTTCCTCCGGCGTTCTCTGAGACATTTCTTGCTATAAGATCATTGAAAAAAATATAGCTGCTCCTATTTTCCCTGACTTTTCTGTGGTGCTCCTTCAGTGTGCCCTCATTACCTGTCATTGATAGTAACTGTGGTTTAGGGATGTGAATATTTGGTTCAGGGTGGTGTGGTTGTTCATTATTTTCAGTTTTGGAAAAAAATTAAAAATGCCATATAAAGTGACTTTCAACGTAAATCTAACTGAATTAATTAAAGGTTAAATGTATAATAAAAAATAGAAAAGAAAAGAGAAAAAAAACACAACCGAGAACGAAATATTCACATCGTCAAACCACAGATAAAGTCACTCACTGGTGATGAGGTCTTGCTCAAGGACCCAACAGTGCCATCTAGGTTAATGTTACTGTAGCTACCACTGTCCCCATAGTCCAATAAAAAGCAGAGATGCGAGACAGTGCGTTGTGCATGGAGAGGAATTGGTGGACTTGTGCTCCTGATTACACGGTTAGCATTCAGCTCTCAGTGCTGGTGCTTCACTTCTGCAAGCACACTTTTTTTTCTGGTGCGGCTGGCAGGGATTGTCAAGAGAATTGAGAAGTTTCACAAACTTTTTTATAAATATGGGATTTTCATTTACTAATCATAATACTATTTTGTCATTTCTTATCTTAAAATTTTACAAACACAATATAAGAAGCATTATTATCTCTGTTTCAGCCTGCTTATAACTAATTTGTCTCTTCTGTTTTCTTTTAAGGATCTGAAAAAACCCTTTGACAAATCCTGGAAGGACTACGAAACAAAGTTGTAAGTGCGCTTGTGTAACCTGGAAGATGCCATTTATGTTTTCTCTGTAGTGATGTTTTTATTTGAATTTATCTATTTGTATTTATGTGCGCAGTGGATTTATAGCAGTGTTCAGAAAACTGACTCCTGGAGATGAGCAAATCTTAAATTTATTATCTAGCCCACTGGGTAGCTAGCTCAATAGGTAAAAGTTCCAGTGTGTTGCCCGGGTCCATGTTTTGGTTGCCTGGAGACCAAATTGACTAAAAAATATTGACTGAATGTCTAATAACAGTAATACCAAATGGTGAGGTGGGTAGCTAGTAAAGAGCATTGATTACGATTAAGGGCCATTTCTGAATGGTTTTGGCAACTAAGTGACAACATATTATATTATAGAGACAGCCTCCAACACCAATGAATATTATACGAATGGCCAGAATTAATACTTCACTAGTGCCCGAGGGGAAAATAATAAATAATAAGAACTGTATCTGTATAGACATGGAAAAATGCAGCTGCATAACTTTCGGTTTGTTCTGAGGCTGATGATGGCCCAAAGTTATTTCCTCAAAAATAATTAGACTATTAGGCTACAAAGCATGATAAAAAGTTTAAAAATCTAATCATTTTGATTCATACATATTTTTACATTTCATACAAATTTCCATAATTGTCTTTTGATTGTGTAAAGCTGCTTTGCGACAATGACAATTGTTAAAAGTGCTATACAAATCAAATTGAATTGAATAGAGAAACTATTTATTCATTGTCTGAGTTGCTATAGTTCTGACATTTCAATCACCTGAGAAGCAATTTTCTTTCTAAAAGTTTACAAATTACTGTTTTTATTATTATTATATCAACTAGTAAAAGCAAGTACAGTTCCTTGCAAACATATTTATACCCCTTGAACCTTTCCACATTTTGTCAAGTTACAACCACAAATGTAAATGTATGTTATTAGGATTTTATGTGATAGACCAACACAAAATGGCACATGATTGTGAAGTAAAAAGTAAATGATAAATGGTTTTAAAAAAATAATAATACTAATTGTGGTGTTTGTATTTAGCCCCCTTTACTCTGAAATCCCTAACTAAAATAGTAAGTCGCTAACTAAGTAGTAAATAGAGTCCACCTGTGTGTATTTTAATTTCAGTATAAATACAGCTGTTCTGTGAAGCCCTCTAATAAACCTCTGAGAACATTAGTGAACAAACAGCTGAATGAAGACCATGGAACACACCAGACAGGTCAGGGATAAAGTGGTGGAGAAGTTTTAAAGCAAGGTTTGGTTAAATATAAAATTCCAAACTTTGAACATCTCATAGAGCACTGTTCAATCCATCATCCGAAAATGGAAAGAGTATGACACAACTGCAATTCTACCGGGACATGGCTGTCCACCTAAACTGACAGGCCGGGCAAGGAGAGCTTTAATCAGAGAAGAGGCTCATGGTAACTCTGGAAGAGCTGCAGAGATCCACAGCTCACATGGGAGAATCTGTCCACAGGACAACTATTAGTTGTGCACTCCACAAATCTGCCATGTGGTGGACACAGCAAACATGTGGGAGAAGGTGCTGTGGTCAGATGAGACAAAAATGTAACTTTTTGGCCTAAATGCAAAATACTATGTGTGGTGGTGGAAGCATCATGTTGTGGGGATACTTTTCTTCAGCAGGGACAGGGAAGCTGGTCAGAATTGATGGAAAGATGAAAGGAGCAAAATACAAGGCAAAGACTGGGGCGGAGGTTCAACGACCCTAAATATAAAGCCAGAGCAGCAATATACAGTGGTGTGAAAAACTATTTGCCCCCTTCCTGATTTCTTATTCTTTTGCATGTTTGTCACACTTAAATG
>JAOVVA010000027.1:9237296-9248036 GCA_028565275.1 Leiocassis micropogon | reverse complement strand
GAAACATTTTGTGTGACAAACATGCAAAAGAATAAGAAATCAGGAAGGGGGCAAATAGTTTTTCACACCACTGTAATGGTTTAGATCAAAGCTTATTTATGTGTTAAAATGGCCCAGTTAAAGTTCAGACCTGGGCTTGAGCTGTTTCGTGAAGAAGAATGGGCAAAGATTTCTCTCTCTAGATGTGCAAAGCTGGTAGAGACGTACCTCAAAAGAATTGCAGCTGTAATTGCAGCAAAAGGTGGTGTTACAAAGTATTCACTAAGAAGGGCTGAATACAAATGTACACCACACATTTCAGATATTCATTTGTAAAAAAAATTTGAAAACCCTTTCCACCCGTTTTCCTTCCACTACACAATTATGTGCCGCTTTTTATTTGTCTGTCACATAAATCCCAATAAAATACATCTACATTTGTGGTTGTAGCTTGACAAAATGTGGAAAAGTTCAAGGGGTATTAATACTTTTGCAATGCACTGTATGTGGACACATTATTTTTTATTATTTATTATTAACATTAACTAAAAATGTCATTCAATATTACTAAACCATATTAAATTAGAATGGCTTGTATTTCAGGTAATGTATTTAAAAGTATGTATTTGTAAATGACAAACTGTGACATGTCTTTCAGTTTCGTTGACCTTGTACAGTTAAACTTTGTTTCTCACAGCTTTATATAGTTCATGTTAGTACTTTATCTGTTTATTATGAAATACATACAGTATACAGTAGCTGTATTATGTATGATGTGAAGTGTATGGGTTTTGTGTGTGTGTTTGCATGCTAACCTTTAAAAATAAATATTTTATGGTCGGTCTACAGTACAAAGATAGAAAAGGAAAAACGTGAGCACGCCAAGCAACATGGCATGATCCGAACGGAGATCACGGGTGCTGAGATTGCAGAGGAAATGGAGAAAGAGAGACGCCTTTTTCAGCTTCAGATGTGTGAGGTGGGTGCAAGAGCCACTAGAACTGCAAACAACCACACAGAATAAAGGCTCAGAATAAAGCAGCATGTATCAGAAAACTATGCATCTGTTGTTCATGGATAATCTTAAGTCTCGATGGATTACAATATTTGGTCTGTTCAGTTCAGGGTCCTCTTCAGACGCAGCTTGAAGCAGTAACAAACCTCCAACTTGTCTGTGAGAATTGAGGCTTTTTTTCCATTTATTTATTTATTGTTGTCATATTTAAAGTATTGACAGGAATGTGTGACAAAGTGCTCACTTCAGTCAGACGAGTGACGTGTGAGGTAAAACACTAAAGGACTAGAATGTGGAATTAATTATTTTAGATAATTTAAAATTTCTGGACTTTGTACTCATTCTCTTTAAAGTCAGAGTCGCAACAGATCAATTGTGAATAAACATAATTGTCAGTCTCCCAACAGATAAATGGCAGATTTTATATGGTCAGAGTTATCCATTAACTCATGAAGTAGATTATCATTATTTTTTATTTGAACTTGACTCAGTATGTTATTATACTGTAGCTTTCTTTAGTTTAGAATTAAGTAATTTTATTATTATTGTATCTGTTGTGGTTTGTTTATTTACATACTGTATGTATTAGGTAAGTTAGTCTTCTTTTCATTCACTCATCTCTCTGCATTAACAAGGTTAGCTACGAGGTAAATGTCCTGCAGACCTAGAAAACTTATTGTTACCCAGACCTCACAGTGTGTTTTCTTGTACACTAACATATTTACTCATTCGATCCCAAGCACAGATGTATAATAGCTCACTTCAGGGGAAACTGCAAGTTTAGCTGGATTTCCCTGCTGTGGAATAAGCAGTAATTAGGATTATGTTTTATTCGTTTGTTTAGGGTTTTTTTTCCTGCAAAACTGTCATGTGTCTATTTTTAGAATAAGTCTGCTGCGAAGAAGCTCCTCCTCAGGCATCTGTACTGGTGCAGAAATGAGGACATTTGATTGCAGTATTACAGTTTTAAAATGGAGGCGTTGCATTTACATTTATCTTCTAATGCATTTTATTGCTTGTTAGGAACACAGGGATTGACACGGACTGATTGGAAGTGACAGCTATGACTAATGCCATGGTAATATTCATTAAGAAGTGATTGGTTGCAACAAATCAAATGGCAGTCTTATTAGTTAAAGTGACATTGCAGCTTCTCTCCCCTTAGGAGCTCACTAAAAATGCAAATTTCTAGGCTTAAGCCTTGCTGTGTGTAAGTGAAAAACATCAGGGAAATCTGTGTAAATTGCTCACAAATGAGGAAGGTGATGAGAAGAAACTGAGAAATTTGTATATATGTGAAATTCCCTTTGATTTTGCAGTACCTGATCAAGGTGAACGAGATTAAGACCAAAAAAGGTGTCGACCTTCTCCAGAACCTGATAAAGTATTATCATGCACAATGCAAGTAAGTTATTTAATTAACTAATTATAAATTGCCCTCGGGAACCAACGCACAAAAACTCACCCAGGTGTCGCATTTGTTGTCAGACAGTGCTCATACTGTCGATTGCTCTATTTATGCTCAGGTAATTCAAATATTACTTGTCACATACACGGCCTTACACAGTGAATATGATATGCAGTGAAACACTTAGCATTCATGAAGAGATGTTGTACGATGCTCCGAGAGTGCTTTTCCACAGGACTGTAAAAAGTCAGTGGCTCCTAACAAAGCGCAGAGCTGAGAAAGGCCAGTATAAGCACTATCTTTGGCCTATCAGCATATCAGCAGAGTCGTGTCCTATTGATTTGAGAGCACTTACCCTGCAGGCCAGGACCTTGTTAAGTCATCATTCCCGCTGCAGATGTGCTGTATACTACCACTGTGTAGCTTTTTAGTCCACAATCGTTCACTTAGCCTTTCACTGAACTCCAAGGTTTCTTACATGCAGACAACTATACAATGACCCAGGCATGTCCAGATGGGTCTTAGCAGCAGTGGGGAATTGTGGGTATTGCGGGTATCTGACTCATCTTTGTCTTTCGATGTGGCAAAAATATGAGTCATCTGCATCAGTAACAGTTAATTAACTACTATTTTTGCTGGAGCAAGTTTCTAAGTGGTGCTATTGAGGAAAATTAATCAGCATCTTCTGACCAATCAGAGTTCAGAATTCAGTAGCCCTGCAGTATAAGTATGTTATTAGAATGTTTTATTTGTTAAAGTGTACACATTAAATTCATGTTATGTAAATTATTTTTAGTTTTTTTCAGGATGGCTTGAAGACAGCTGATAAACTCAAGCAGTACATTGAGAAGCTAGCTACTGATCTTTACAACGTATGTACCTTGCATTGAAACTGGGAACTGTTTTCTTTGTACTATGTTGGAAAAAATAAAGGTTTTATATCGACCGAGTTACAGTTCTATTAAGTTCTATTATATTAGGTTTTTACTTTACCTACCTAAAAAGCAGTTTTGTGTTAAATTAATATTTTCATTAATAACAGTTTGTTTTGGCTAGGTCTCTCTCTTTGTCTGTCTGTCTGTCTCTCTCTCTCTCTCTCTCTCTGTCTGTGTGCCTGCGTGTAACTGTTTTTTTTTTGTTTATAGATAAAGCAAACTCAGGATGAGGAGAAAAAACAGCTCACAGCACTGAGGGATCTTATCAAGTCCTCTTTGCAGTTAGAGCAGAAAGAGGTAAGCAGACAGTCAGATGTACTCCACATTTAAATCTTATGACCAGAAACAGTTGCTGAGAATGATCAAGATGTCTTGGACTTCTTTTAAAGAAGTTAAACAGTAGCGAGGTAAATAAATGCCTAGTAAGATCATAAGATTTAAGCAATTACATCAAGGAATGAGACGTTGGAATGTCTTTCAACCTTGATGGATTTTAATATTTCTGTTCAGGTGTTCTGACGAATGTGAAGCTGATGTTTAACTTCTGAAATCTTTATAGGTACACGTAGATCTATGTATGAGAGTGAGAGAGGGAGTACCCAGTGCTGTACCATGCTGGTAGCCAGTATGAGGTCAACCTTGCTGGCAACCAGTTTTGTGCTCCACTAGTTGCTCAGTAGAAAGTCACTGACTGACACTCTGTTTAGAAATGTAGACATGTTCAGTAGCAGCATGCATTCTAACTTAAACTTGTCAACAATGTTCTCTTTTTTGCTTCTACTGTTTATTTTCAATCTCTCTTTCTAACTTAAACACACACTCATGCACACACACACACACACCACTGTTTTGTTCATATCCTATGCTTTTTACACTTACTGTATGTTTTCCTTACTTGCTGCCTTTTTGGAATGAAGTCTAGAAGAGTAAGTCTATAGCATGCTAAGCATGCCGTGTATGTTGGGTTGTATAGTCAGGCATGTGTATGTAACAGGGTGTAACACTGAGATTTGTGTTTATTAATTTACTTTACACCAAGTTTATATCTATATGTTTATTCTCGGCAGGACTCACAGAGCAAGCAGGGAGGCTACAGTATGCACCAGCTGCAGGGTAACAAAGAGTTTGGCTGTGAGAAGAAAGGATACTTGCTGAAGAAGAGTGATGGGTAGAAAAACACATAACATGCATACATTCCTTTCTTTTAGAAATATTGTAAATCCGTATCTAACCGAATCAGCCGAAAGCTTTTAGCCTTTTAAATGCTGATACTTGAGTCCTGCTGTGTCACAGCCTTGTGTGACTAGGAGTTCAAAAATGCCTGTGCTGTCCCTACTGAGGAGACTTGGACATGGGTTCTCACTATTTATTAGAGACACACTAGCCAATGAGTAGCTAGTGCTTTCCTTAGCATGTGTTCTGCTGTTCTGTAATGTTGCATGAGCAGCACTTTGAAAGATGCAGTGGTGTCTGAGGGAGGCATATGCTTCCAGGTCCACAACCCACTAGTGCTAATTAAAGTATATTAAATTAAACGAACACAAAGCAAACATGCTCTGGGTGTTTGCTTTGTTAAGCTCAAGTTAAAAATAATAAAATCCATTAAAGATACTTCCTGTCAAACAAAAAGGAATAAATAGACCTTACAACATTTTAGGCCCAATCCTAATAAGAGTTTGTTTATGGATACTGCTTGGATTTTTGTTAAATGCTAGAAATGGCTAAAGCTCTGGTTTGAAGACCAAATACAATAAAGTAAACAATAGCTCTGAAATGTACAGTGGCTTTATCATGCAGAGCCAGAACGTGTATGTCCTGTATCAGAATGTAATATTCTGATATTATCATCATCATCATCATCTCAGGCTGTGGCTGATGGCTTGTTATTAAAAGACAGGACATTATATGTGAGGTTGATAACTATTAAAACTGTGAACTATGTGAGTGGTACTAAGAAGTGCGAACTTTTGCAGTTCTTCTTGCTTTTTGTGTCCATCATACAGAGTTCTCCCCTTTTCCAGTTTATTATTGTGAAGCTGTATTGACCGACTGTTTTGGCTAAACTGTTGATTCTTTGGTTTACTAACACTGTCCTCTACACCAAGGTATTTACTGTATAATTTGAATCCTGATCACGATATTTGATCTGAGTTCACAAGACAAGGTATACTTTGGATGGCGTGCCACACACGCACGCACGCACGCGCGCGCACACACGCGCACACACACACGCACACACACGCACTAAAACACCCAATCATCCACTACCAACCTTAAAAGACCAATCAACATATGTTACTGTTGGAGGAAACCATACGGAGCATATAAAGTATTTGGAGGAAGGCCACTAAGCATGGGGAGAGCATGCAAACTCCACACATACAGACTGAAGGTGAGATTCAAACCCACAGCCCTGGAGGTGCAAGGCGACGGGGCTAACCACTAAGCCACTGTGTGACCCAGATCTCATTATTAGTCGGGGCATTCTCAGGGCTTTCCTCTTGCATCGCACCATTTTCAAGTTACAAGGATGAGTTTGGTATCTCTGCTGAACGACTTTCTTTCCATCATTCTTAGAGAGAGAGATTCCGTTTGTTTTTGATTTGATTGGAAAACAAGATGTCACGTCAAAGAGCTCCAAAAAAATCTCTAGTCCTTTGGTAAAAATCACATCCATCAAAGATAAATAACCACTTCAAAATGGCCCTGAAACACTTTAAATAATGTGTAAATATCTAAAATTGGGTTTCTCAAGTGGACGCACAGTAAGGTTGGGCTACTATCTCTCTCTTACCGATTCAAGCTTTTTTTTGCAAACACACCCAGGAGCCTCATACCAAAACAGAGAGCCAGGTCTTCTGCCTTGTTTAAACTTTAAATGGAGAAGATTGGTTAAACTGTTTAGGAGCTATGAAGGTTTGTTTGGGACTGCACACACACACACACACACACATGCGCATGCACACACAGTAAATTGCCGACTCTCAGGGATCCTATGGCCTACAAATAAGTTTTCACTCTTTGACCTAGGAAAAGCAAAAATTTGTGCACGCCTATTCACAATTTTTACAGGAACTGTTTCTAGTTATTATTATTATTATTATTATTATTATTATTATTGCTGTTATTATTTTGATGTTTAATGAACTCTTAAACAGTATGGGTTGACACTAATAAAATAATCTTAAGAACTTGCCTTGTTGTTGTGATTTGAAAGCTTTGTAATGGAATTTAAAGTGTGTCTCAGACAGATTCTTGTTGCGAACACTAACAGATAAACCAAGGTTAACAGCGTGGCTTTTTCTCCCAGGCTGCGAAAGGTATGGCAAAGGAGGAAATGCTCAGTGAAAGGAGGAATTCTTACCATCTCTCATGCCACGGTGAGTTCTCAGTTCTCAGTTCATCTGCTGACTAATAAAATAAAATGTTGTATTCATATTAGCCAAGATGCATCAATATACTGAATTATTATTATTTTTATACGTATTATTGTTATCATTATTTATGTTGTGGTTAACCAGGATGTTTTTTCATAAACCACAGTAATTGCTGAATTTGTTTTTATTCGTTTTTGTTCACAGTCAAACAGGCAGCCAGTCAAACTGAACCTACTCACATGTCAGGTCAAGCCGAGCACTGAAGACCGCAAGTGTTTTGATCTCATTTCCCGTAAGGACAACCAACACTTCAAATTAATTTTTTTTTATATAACACAAAAACAACAATCTTCAGGTTGACCTAAGTGCTTCACAATGTAAACAAAAAACATAAAAACAAACATTAAAAGAAATAATTACAAATATTTAGAACAGCAAAAGAAACAAGTAAAACTTTGCTGCTCTGTGTTAAAAACCAGGGAGAAAAGATAAGTCTTTAATTTAATTTGAGTGGAAAGATCTGTAACAGATCAGAGCTCAATAGGCATGTAATTCCACAGTTTGGGGGCAGCCACAGCGAATGCCTGATACCCCCAGCATTTTGACTGGGGCAGCTTCAGCATCAGCTGAATGGACGACCTAAGTGGGTGACTTTTGAACCAGTGGAGTTAAATATGCTGGAGCTAAGCCATTGAGAGACTTAAAAACAAATAATAAAATAATAAAAATTTTAATTGTACTCTAAAACTCACTGGAAGCCATTGAAGAGCTTGTAGGACAGGAGTAATATGTGAACATTTTGGAGTATTTGTTAAAAATTGAGCAGTAGTGTTACATTTTGCATTTTCACTTTTAAGAAAGAAAACAAAGCAGAAAAGTTTTAATTACTTTTACCACAGTGATATAGTGCAGATATGATTATACTTCAGACAAAAAGACATTAAAAATAGAAAATTGTTTAAGATGTTCTTTTGAATATATTATATAAGCCTATATTATATCAAACAAATAATAATGTGTTTATACTTTTTTTTTTCCTTTTCTTTTTTTTTTTATGTAGATAATCGCACATATCACTTTCAGGCTGAAGATGAACAGGAGTTTGTAATGTAAGTATATTTACCCTATTCACAGTGTCATGGTTATTATGATTATACTACTTGTCTTTGCTATCTCAGTTAAACACTCTTCTGTATAAATTCTAGGAGCTAGTGCTATAAATTAAAATAAACTGCATAATGCAGTCTAATGAAAACTTATTAAATACATTAGGTGCTTTCCCCATATCAGCTGCATAAGTAACACCGTTTTACTAAAATAATTTTATGTTGATTTGTTAACTTTGTTTCTCAATGAATTTAAAAGTGTAACATTAATGCGGCAGTAGCAGTTAAGATGGTGCATGCTTAGAGATATATATTTATATTTATATTTACATTTTTATTGTGTCTACTAAAGAGGTCTGTGCCGTGAGGAGCTTACATTTAGCCCAGTCACTGAAACCACAGCATCCTTTTACTTAGCTCTCCACCATTTTATTTGTTCTTATTTATAGCCCGTTCCACCTCAATCTCCATTTCTGTCTGTGTCTTCCTTTTCCCACACATGCACTCCAGCTTCGGATCCCTCCCACTGAGGCTGTGTGTTGCTTTATTAGAGGGTCATGCTAAGCTTTTGGATATCTGTTATTACTGGCGCTCCAAATCAACACTTAAACTCACCAAGTCGTCTTTTAAAAGCCAAATGTCTTTTTACTGCTTTTATTTGTACCTGTCATGGGGACTATCACAGAGACAGAGCTTGAAAACCTATTCAGGTTTCAGAGAAACATCCTTTCTTGCTGCAGTTTTTGCTTTTTTGCATGAGCAGATTATATATATATATATATATATATATATATATATATATATACTTTTCAAGATATTTATATGCTGAGAGACACATTTATTTAGCTGCTTATCAAATTAGTAATAATTTTTCTTGGTTAAACTATGGGGGTGTAACACTTATGACATCCATAGAGATTTGTTTTTCTGTCCCTTTCTGTCTGTTTAGTGCTCGGAATAATTATTTTAAACATTTTTTATATATCTGGAAGTGGGCATGGTCTTCAGTAGTTATAACAATGTCAATTAACATAACTTCTGAACCAGGCAGCTCGAAGACTTTTTTTGAAAAGTTTTCTATCTTCTGTCTGATATGACATAAGGAAACGAGCTGACTGTACTAAATAAAGAATATGGTTTTATTTTGGAGCTCAGTGAGCCAGTGCTTAGGTCAAGCTAAAACCCAACAGTGCATCGTCTATTAGTATCATTAATAATGCCACAAGCTGCAAATACTGCAAAACAAAAATGCACACAACTTTACCATGAAAAGACAGAAAAATAATATATGTGCTTCAGACAAGCAATAATTATCATAGAAATGAAAATTTAAATATTGTTTGTAATTGTATATTTGTATTTTATATATTGATTTAGGACACATGAAGTACTCAGTATTTGTGTTTTGTTGCATTCCTTTTAAATTAAGAGTGAGGGAAAAATGGTCTCAGCAGAATCTAAATGAATTTTGCTAAAATTCTTTGAATAGGTTTCATTAGATTTTAAGAAGTTAATGCTGCATCATCTGTACTGTATGAGAAAGCAACTTTCGTGAAGGAAGTGCATCTGACAGTTATTAATCGTGTGTGTCCACCTCTGTGTGAGAATGAGGAGTCTTTGCGGTAAATTTTGCTCTGGAAGTACATAATACAATAAAGCATTTGCATTTGAGAGATTGTGTGGGTGTTATAATGTGTGTCTACCTTTATAGCTGGATCTCAGTGTTAACTAACAGTAAAGAAGAGGCATTAAACATGGCTTTCCGAGGAGAGCAGACAGCGGGAGAAGACGGCCTGGAGGATCTGACTAAAGCCATCATTGACGATGTCCTGCACATACCTGGCAATGAAGTTTGTTGTGACTGTGGTGCTGCAGGTATGTGAGTGTGTGTGCGTGTATATGCAAGTGTGTGTATTCAATTAATTATTATCCTTGTAACATTTTAGCTGGACTCTGATAAAAGTCAGCCATACATTAAGTGCCAATACTAATCTGACTGGTGATTCACTCACATCTGCTACTTTTGTGCGTTCTGAATACATGTTCAGTGAACACTTGCGATTGTGATTTTCCCAGTCATAGGTTTGCCAAAGAGCACATTATTTTATTAAAACCGGATACAGTAATACTATACATGTGTGTATAAAATAAATAAATCAATCATAACATTATATAAAATAACCAATGCTGCATTTAGCTTATGAACTATTAAACATTGGTAAATAAAACTTTTAAAAATATTTTTAAATTATTAACCTTAGATCTGGTAGATTGTTTGCTAGTTTCTAGTTTGCTCTAGTTTCTTGTTTGTTCTTAAAAAAATAATCCACATGAAATTAAAAAAACATGCTGTCCAAACCTCCTGATTAAAATATAACCCCAACCATAAAGCCATGTTGGTCAGAAGCCTGACGAAAAGTTCTCACCAAGTATTTAACAATCTGACGTCAAACACAGGAAATACTGCACATGTGGCTCTTGTTCTTAAAAGCCAAAAACATTGTTTTTCTGTCCACATGTTCTCAATATCTTTACCCTGAATGGAGTTTTTAAAGGTCCATTTTAGTGACTGGTGGGTGAATATGGAGAAAGAAAAAAATATTTTAAAAACGTACATGTGGACAAGGTTTGATTTACGTTCATAATTATTTTTAAGCTATGCTGATATAAAAACCTCAACAACACCCTGTAACCAATTAGATTAAGAGCACGGTGGTATAAACCAGTAAATGCCAGATTGTTTAACTGGCATATTCATGAAAAGCTGAGAGAAAAGCTCTGGACTTTCTCATGCAGCATTACCAAGCCATCACAGTTCATTACTGAAATTTTTTCTTTATTTGTATTTACATTTACATTTACATTTAGGCATTTGGCAGACGCTCTTATCCAGAGCGACTTACAAAAAGTGCTTTAATGT
>JAOVVA010000027.1:9220401-9230904 GCA_028565275.1 Leiocassis micropogon | reverse complement strand
AATTTAATAACAATTTTAACAATAATCCTCCGGAGCCTCCCAAAACACGTCCTACTCCATCACGAGCTCAACAGCGCTCCCCTTAACAGTGTAGTGTTAAAGATTTTGACACAAGTTCTATTTAAATAATTGCAAATCTGCTCAATGTATTTGTTTAATATGCTTTAAATTGTGCAACATGTATGTCATAACTAAAATAAGATTAAACACTTAATTACGTAGCATTCTATGGGCACATTTATATTGATATATATGTAGACATTACGTGACAATTTGAGAGTGCTGCAGTTATTGTTCTTGTTCTATCTGTACTGTATTTATTTAAATCTCTGAAATGAATGTTTTGTAGGAGTGTGGCGAGACAGCGCTGCACTATGCCGTGAGGACCGCTGACCACACGTCACTGCACCTTGTCGACTTTTTGGTTCAAAACAGGTGAAGGAACACCAGCATGTAGTTGCCAAAATATTTAAGAGGGAAAATTGAGTTTTTATTTAATAATTTAATAATTAGCTTGATTAATTAAATGATAGGTCTTTTGCATTTTAGAATTAAATATCCATTTCTTAACTCTGTCTTTTATTTATAAGTTTTAAAATTGATGCACATTTATAATCACCATGCAAATGTAAATTATAAGAATTTTAAACAGCATAGTGATAAAGAATATTTTCTTCGTTTACTCTTCAAATCTGTCAGTGTAATTTCTGTATGTTGACCCAAGGTCATTTTAGTTAACCTTTGGATTTGTATACTGTATGCTTAGGCACTTCTAGTACTGATCTACAGTTCAGGTTGAGATTTATTTTTGCCTTAGATAATTCATACAAGTACATACTTTGGCTGCTGCACATATCTTGCATTATTTCAAATAAGCTTTTGTGCAGTTGGTGCAGTACGAACATTAACAGTGGGGGCAAGATAGCACAGTTTTCTTCACAGGCTCAACAAACCACAGCTGTGTCTTTAGTTATTCATCCAACATATGTTTCCAGCATTATATCAACATTTCAGCAGCATAGCTTAGTGATCTTTTCAATGCCGCTTCCACAAATATTAAACCTCATAAAGCTAAATCACTCTAATGTTGTTTGTTATTGTTTTCTTGTTCTGCATTATAAAATAGCCAATGACAATAATATATTTGCAAATGATCTTGAATGATTTGTGTGTGTGTGTTCAGTGGAAATTTGGACAAACAGACTGAGAGGGGAAACACAGCCCTGCACTACTGCTGCATCTATGAAAAACATGAATGCCTCAAATTACTCCTGAGAGGAAAACCTGCTACTGATATCAGTGAGACAGACAGACAGACACATATACACATACACAGACATGCACTTAGTAGTTATTTTGAAATTTAGGTTGAAAGAAGAAAAGAAATGTAATAGTCTTTTATTTTCTACCACACATTGTCTTTTTTTTTTTTTTTTGTAATTTTTTTTTTAGTCCACACATTGACAATCTTTTAATGAACAAGTGTCCTTCTATGAAAAGCTGTATTTTAGTCATTGGAGGATGTACAACACAGTGCTAATAGAAACTTTTCAAACCCTTTCATCTTTTCCACATTTTGCTATGTTTCATACTCATCATAAAATTTATTCAAATTATTTCATAGACAATGATCCACAAATTTCATTATTCCACACAGGGTACTCCAAATGATCAAGTAAAACAGGTGTTTGTAGTTTTTGTTGTTATTTAAAATAAATGTAAAAATAAATAAAGACTGAGCTATCCCATATTCAGCCCCTTAGTTATGACAATTGTAATTGAGCTCTGTTGTATCCTACTCTTATCAGTGGTCTTTGAGATGCTTCTACAACATCCCCCTGTGTCTAACTGAATTCATTGGTCATAATTAGATGGCATGCACCTGTCTGTAAGGCCTCACAGTAGGTGCCGTATGTCAGAGTGAAAACAAAGCCACAACGTTGAGAGAATTATCTGTAGACCTGCAAGAGAAAATTGTGTCCAGATCTGAAGATTGTCTCCCCAATCTGAAGAAGAATATAAGAAAAATTCTGCAGCGTTGAAGACCACTGTAGCCTTCATCGTTCTCAAATGGGAGTGATTTAAAAGGACCAACAGTCTTTCCAGATCTGGTCTCCCAGCCAGACTGAGTAATTGAGGCCAGGGTCAGAGAGGTAACCAAGAATCCAAAGGTCTCCATAAATAAGATTTAGAGTTCCCTCGTGGAGATGGGAGAGCCTTATAGAAGGAGAATCGTCAGTGCTGCACTCCTACAATCAGGCCTCTCTGGAAAAGTGACCAGACAGAAGCCATTCCTTACTAAAAGTCACATGATGGCCCACTTTGAGTTTGGCAAAAATTCCCTGAAGGACTCTCGGACCATGAGAAACAAAATCCTCTGGTCTGATGTCATGAAGTTTGAACTATTTGGAACCAGGAAATCCGCACTGTGCATCACCTTATTAAAATCATCCCAGCACCGTCATGCTTTGTGGATGATTTCTGCAACCTAATTCAGAATAGAGGGGGAAAATGGATGCGGAGCGATCCTGCAGTAAGTGAAAACCTTTCCCAGAGTGCTCAGGATGTCAGGTTGTGGTGACGGTTTGGTTTACATTTTAACAAAACAACAGAAAGAAAGCACAGCAGTGGCTTCAGAACAACTCTGTGAATGTCTTGGAGAGGCCCAGCTAGAGTCTGGACCTGACCCAATTAGAGCATCTCTGGAGAGTGGCTGTGCACTGGACATCCAACCTGGTGACGTGTGAACGATCCTTAAAAGAAGAATCCAAAAGAAAAGTGTGCCGATCTTGTAGCATGGTTCACAAGCAGACATGAGGCTGCCATTGCTGCCAAGTGTTTTTGGCAAGTACTAATTCATAGGTCTGAATGATGTCATATGAATACTTCTGTAAATTGGGTATTTCATTCTTTATTTTTTTATGAATTAACAAAACGCACACCTTGCCATTGAGGAGTATTGCAAAGAATTTTTTTTTTTTTTAAGATGACTGAAAAATAACAATGTTGAAAACTTGAAATGGAAAACTGTCTATGAATTAACCCACTGTCTGCCTCTGTTTTTTATAGCCAATCACAATGGAGAAACAGCACTGGATGTGGCCAGGAGGCTGAGGATTGACCAGTCTGCAGAGGCAGTAAGTGAATAGTGTTGTTATAATTGTTGTAAATTCAAGAATTTGGAATATAATGAGAATACCTGCCAGTTTTTGTGCCTTGCTAACATTGATGGACTAAATGTTTTATCTGAAGCCCCCATGCAGTACAGAATTTTATGAAGACTTACTCACTCACTCATCTTCTATACCGCTTTATACTGTATTTAGGGTCGCGGGGACCTGGAGACTATCCCAGGAGACTTGGGGCCCGAGGCAGGGTACACCCTGGACAGGGTGCCAATCCATCGCAGGGTTCATGAAGACTATAGAAATAAAATAATTTAAATATATTTAATTACTTGTCAGAACTGTGTAATCCTAGTGAATAACATTACTGACAATTTATATAAAATAAAGTGCTATAATAAGAAGCTAATGATGAAAAATTTAGGTTCTTTATTGGATTTATTTAATAAAAAAAAAAGCAGAACTTAAAGAATAAAGCCTATTTATTCCACTAGATGGCAGCAGAGAATTAGAAAGAAAAATAAATGATGCCTGCTTTTTTTTTTTTTCTGCTTTAGTTGATTCAAGCTGCAGAGGGGAAGTTTAATCCAAAGGTTCATGTTGAGTATGAATGGAATCTTAGGATGGAGGAAATGGATGAGAGTGATGATGATCTTGATGACAGGGTGAGATATTTCACACTCCATTTGTTCCAATAATTTTCTGTCATTTGAAAGTAGAAATTTCCAGTCTAAAACTGATCACAATCATATGCACATTCTTTTGCCTCACCTCTTTTCTTCCTCAGCCAAGCCCGATTAAAAAGGACCGGAGACCACAGAGTTTCTGTCACTCATCCAGCCTGTCTCCTCATGATAAGCTCTCACTTCCGTCTTTCCCTCTCCAGCGTGATAAATCACGCCTCTCCTACGGCATGTTCACCAATCAGATTTATAGCGTTTCTACTGACTGTCCCTCATCTCCTGTCAGTGATGCACCACCTTTACCACCCAGGAATGCAGGAAAAGGTAAAACAGACTTCACTTAAATTATGTAAAAGGAAGCAAACAATTTGCTTGGATCTTTAGGCTGCCTATTTTTTTCATTTTGCACAGGCTTACAAATAATTGGACAATTGACAGATAGCAGATTTATGGGTGTGCTTTTTCTTTTATGTTTTTTTGATAAATTAAGGAGATAAAAGGTATCAGGTTTATCCATCCATTCATCTATCCAATCATCCGTCCATTTATTTTCTACCAGTTATCTGGGTTCAGGTCAACAGTTTGAGCAGAGATCCCCAGACCTCCCTCTCTCCAGTAACCTCGATAACCAAGAGATAGCTTCATAAAAGTGAATACTGAGGGCAGATTTTAAAATGCCTGCCCAGTTTTGGAAAAAAATTCTCTGGATACAAGAAACAAAGATTTACCTGAGAACTCATTATCCAAAGTTATAGGATTGGCATGTATGACTCAGTGGAACTGGTTTGCTGCTATTTATGGATGTCTTTGGTTGCTGATAGGAGTAGCAGGTGGTGTAAAGAGACAAAATGTTGAAAATCATCACTATCCAAATGCTTATGGACCTAACTGTAGATGCCATTCTTATTTGAATGAGTTAATTTAGTTATTATTAATGTAGTTACTATAATTAAGGTATAATATGAAGGGAATGGATTTCAGAAAAGTGTCATAAATGTTTTGGGTGAACTATAAATAAAACTTTGTGAAAATTCGCGCACACTCGGGAGTATATAGGGGGATGGTCACTAATACTAAGTTGCTTGTATAAACATTTTGTTGAATGATTTATTAGTAAATTAATTCCTCTTCAGCTTGATAAATAAGGCCCTTAGTATGAGAAGTAAAACAAAACAAAAAAAAACTCTACGTCAGTGACTCCAGTTTAATAAAAAAATAATGATTGCGGCTTCTATAGCAGATCCTCTGTTGTAGACAGTTACAGGCATTTGTGTTAATTATATAACTCAAGGTTCATCATTTTAGAAAGTAAAATGACAGGGAAGTCATCTAATCACAGATGATGGCACTAGTCTCCTCCTGTGGTAATGTGAAGAACTACTAGGAAACAAAGATAACCACTTCACTTTGGCTATGTTCACATTACTCTAATGTGATATAAATCTGATTTGTAAGGCTGTCTTAATGCGCACATCTGAGTTTTTTTCAGATTGGATCTGAGTAACTTTGTATGTTCCTAGATCGGATGTACACCCATCAGCCGTAACATTAACATTGATTATCAGTTATACACTGTAAACTGGTGACAGGACCATGGGCATCCAAGGCTCATTTATGTCTGGGAAGGAAAAGATAGCTTGCAGAATTTACAGAAAAGCTAATCTAGCACAACTTGTTAAGAAGTCAATGCTGGTTATGATAGAAAGGTATCAGAGCAGTTAGCTACAGTAGCTGTGTATGGGGCTTAGCAGGCAAAGAGTTCAATGTTTACGAGCATATTATGCTAAAATCAAATCTGTTGTTTGAAATAAATTAATGGTCACACAATATTCCAGAGTTTAATGCCTTCATGTAACGCCTGGTTTCTGTTGATGTTCCCATAGCTGCCTGTTGTCCAGAAGTAGTCTGTGATAAAGAACTCTATTAGGATGTGGTCACAGGAAGCAGAGAAAGCTCTGCAGGTCTGTTGTGAGCTATAGACTATGAGGTATTGTGTGAGCCAGCTGGAGTAGACATTAACAGCATGACAGACTACATCACAGCCTATATTCTGTACAGCCTGTTCCAGTCATGAGGGTATGCTGTTTTCCCAAAAATAAGCCCTGGATTACCAAAGATCTAAAGAGACTGGTAAACAAGAAGAAATCAAGGCCTTCGAGGGAAAAAAAAAAATAGATAGGCAGAGTGCAGAAGGGGTTGAAGATACATATCCTCATCTCATCACATCTTCACATCACCCAACACGTCCACTTCTATCTCCCTCCCACTCTTTCAACACAATCCTCTACCTTTCCCCATCTCCTATATTTCAAGATTGCTTTTGATTATATTTTTTTACTGTATATACTATATAATGCTGAAATGTGATTGTCCCTCTGGAATTATTAAAAAAATATCCATCCATCCATCCATCCATCCAAAAAACATAAACCCAGTTCTCACTTTCATGACTTTTGCTACAGATTCACGAAACATGGGTCTTAAATAGGTGAACAGTAAGAATGTGTCTCTCATGTTAAAATCTGTACCATCTGCAAGTAAAAATCCACAAGTTAATGAACAGTTGGAATAATGATTTTAAGTGGGAGCATTTCATGTTTATGTATAGGCACAATGACCTCACATCTCCAGGATGAAGGGTGGGGGGGGGGTTGTATATGACAGATGAGATCTATACAACGTGGAGCATCTCTGGAAATTCACAGTGGTCAAAATACTGTGAAGTACTGAAGTGGTCATATTATCTTCAAAGCAAGTATGAAAGCTTCTGTCTTTAGTAGCTTCGTATGTAAGATCACAGAGATGCTTGACTTTAGGTTTAGTATTTTCCATAATACCATATTGTGTCTATACATTTATGAATACAGAAAAGACAAGTTTTCCCTCTCAAGAAAATAGTAGCTTTATATACGAGAAACAAGCACAGAGTGAGAGAAAAAGAGGGCTGGAAGTGGGAGGAGATGAGCGACAGTGAGACTGGAGAAAAGACAAGAAAATGGAGAGATTCAGTCAGAAAGAACGTTGCTTATTATACACATTTGTTTTTGATTGAAGTGAAAATATATATAGTTAATCCAGGGAGGAGAAAAGCCTTTTTTTCTTTTCAAAAAAAGCAATGTCATGTTAAAGACTTAAAAATGCTGTATATAAAAGAGTGTTAAAAAAATCTGGTGCAGATATGTTTTGCTATCACTTATTGTGGAGCACAACATTTGCTTTTTTTATATCGCAAATCCCTCTTTTTCTTTGGTTCCTTTATTTTTCTTTTTTCTTTGATATAATATTCATGCTTTTATTAATGACTTCTATGAAAATTCCATCTCTCTCTTTCTCTTTTGCAGCTCCTTCTCTGGCATTCCTTGGTTCTCATTCACACTATGCTACCGTGACTAGCTCTCGGCCGTATATCAGTGACTATGCTCTTGCTCTTTTTTTATCCTGATATAACCCGATTCTGAATATCTAGTGACATAAGTTTGAGTTTAACCCACTAAAACTGCACTGTGATTGAAAACAAAGCAGCTGTAGTTTACATTTACAGTGACGAGAAATAAGTATTCAGGAATTTATGTACTATTCGCCTAGTGCATATATTCATTTCAAATTTACATCATATAATATCTTTAACTTTGTACTTATGAACAAACAATATGTATTAATAAACATGTTTAAATCAGTGGGGATAGGGGAAAAGTGTTCAGGGACATAAATAGCTTTTATTTATTTTTATTTTTTTTAGTATTGTGGTAAAATTTTGGCCCATACCTTTTGGTAAATCATTTTCATCTCAACAAGGGTACAAGGGTCGCTCTGATAAACTTGCACTCACAAAATCCTTCATAGCTCTTTAATTGAATTCAGGGCATTGGCTGAGCGATACAAGGCCTTCCTCAGTTATTTTGGCTGAATGATTGGAATTGTCTTGTTTAAATGTCCATGTTATTCCAAGATTAAATTTCTTGGTCGATAAGATTAAATTGTCTTCTAATGGAGATGATTGTGGAGCAGTTCGTTGCTTATTGTTTTCTGTGTAACTGTGATTCCTCAGGTGCTGAGCCTCCTTAAACTGCTCTAAGTTCCTTATCATTAGTCTGAGAGCATCTTTCCTAAGAGTTTTTGGCAAACTCTAATTTTGTCTTGCTTTTAGTGGCTTATTAATTGTTTACCTATCTTGTAGTAAGCCTTCTTTTTTTTCTTTCTTTTTTTTTGAAGAAAATTGAAAGCTTATATTGATTTTTGACAGATCATAAGTTGTTCATCAGGAACTTTATGATCTAGGTTTCTATTCATTGGTTTTATATGTTTATAAATACATGTGCGTATTTATTTTGTTCATATTCACAAGTACAAAGTCAAAAAAACAACATGCAAAAAGTTTCCAACTACTTATATCTCCTCACTCTCTGTTGACTGACCATTTTCATTGTTTGATACTTACATGCTGACAGTAAGAATGACCTGAAATTAGCCATTTTGTATATTTGAACTGCATGGTCAGAGGCTGCATGAATGTTTCATCACAGCTTTGCCTGAGCTGTTCCTGATCTTTTCTTGATGATCTTAGACTGAGCTTTTGATTGGCTGCTATACAACAGAAATTATCCTACTGTTTGCTGTAATGTAATGGCTAATGTACTGTACCTTGATAAATATTGGTTTTAGTTTTTAGAAAAAAAAACATTTCTGTCTAAATGGTCCGTGCTATTTTTGTTTTGTAGTGAAGTTTTGTCCAATGTTTTCTTCCTTCATCTAAAAACGTGTTTGTAAGCACCACCTTTTATGTTATTTATTTGTTTAGCTACACTGCCTTTCCAAAAAGACACGTTCTGATGTATTATTGGAACACCTTTAGAATTAAAGTAATGGGATTATTTTAACAACCATGTGCAATGTCTTACTGATTTCCATCCACACATTTTTGAAAGAGATCTTGTTAATGACTGGAGAGACTAATCTCTCCATAAAGTTGTGGAGAAGAATTTCAATAGAGTTACATTAAGGTCATGATCCCAGATCCACTCTTTTACAAATTGAGCCTGATGAATCTTTGTATTGTTGTCCTGGAATATGGTTTTGACCTTTCTAAAACACAGTAATATCTTTTCCATAATGGGATATGGATTCTTACATGGTTACCTTACCGCACCAGTAAGGGTTAAAAGAATTGTTGCCAGCTAAACAATATTAAGCACTGTAGTAAATTTCCACTCACAAGCTCTGGTTTTTGCTTATTTAAATCAGTGACTGTATTTTGGCCATGCAGTGTAGAATCAGCACTTATTTTATTTTGGGTCATGTTTACAGTAGGTAAAACAGTGGATAATGGCAAGTGCTTAATTTAATTAACTTTATTTAAATAGCACATTTATACACATGATTTATCAGTGCACATTTTTACAAAATGCCTTTACAGATATATACATTTACGAAATATGAAGTGTAAATATTACATTAACCCCTCATTAGAAAAAAAAATTCCTGAGGTGACAAGAGGGTGAATGTTTGAGAGGAACTGACCTCAAAACCTTCTATACCTGAGTGACACTAAAAAGTGCATTTGTGAGTTATTCTTTTCTTTAACTATTTACTGTCAAGTCAAGAAATGCTAAGCATTTTTAAAGGAACTTGGGTTTGAGCAGTTTTAACTTCTCTTGTATTTATTTTAAATCTCTTGCATCAAACTTAAATATTTAGTGAGTAAGACTATAAAGTAACTACTGTATATACTGTAGATATAATGAACAGCCAGCCAGCTAGACAGATTAGAGAGCTTTATTAATCCCAAAAGGAAATTGTAACACTACAGCAGCCAGTTCACCACTATACAACATACTGTACAACCAACAAGGTGAAGGAGAATATTAAGGCCAGGTTAAAATTAATTATTCACAAGAAAAATGGGTAAAGCAATGTTCTAAAGAAAGATCCTTTCAAAACACTCGGTTCTATCTGACTTTGTCATACAGTTGTTATGCATAGAGTAGTAACTCATATTTGCACTAATTTCCTTTTAATACAGTTTTATCTTAAAGTTTCATCAATCCAGGTATATGTAACTGATAAATAATGACCTCCTCGTTGAAAAAATCAGCAATTATGCTTTGTTAAATAACAATGCTTTGATCTTTCTATTACTACCCATATACAACCCCTGGCCAATATGTCACCCCTCTCAGAAGATGTTCATTCTAATGTTTAATTGTGTAGAAAAAAAAACAAGCACATACATGCCATAAAACTATTTTCACTCAACAATCCAAACTTCTGGCTCTATAAAACACTTTAAAAAAACAAAACAAAGAAAGATTACAACAGTTGTCATTGACTATAGTTAAGATCAAACAGAGGAAAAAAAATATGGAATCACACAAATCTGAGAAAAATGATATGGAATCACCATGCACTTTGCATTTCTAAAACAAACACCTGTATCTGATTATAACTGCTAATTAGTCTGCAGTTAAAAAAGAGTGCTTGCACACATTAGTGATGTGTTGAACCTAGATGATTGACATAACTCGTGGCTCCAACACGAGAGATGTCAGTTGAAACAAAGGAGAGGATTATCAAACTTCTTGAAGAAGGTAAATCTTCAAGGAATGTTGCAAAAGATGTTGGTTGTTCCCAGTCAGCTATGTCTAAAATCTGGACCAAGTACAAATCAAATGGAAAGGTTGTAAAAGGGAAGCGTACTG
>JAOVVA010000027.1:9198156-9218119 GCA_028565275.1 Leiocassis micropogon | reverse complement strand
TCCCGACTGAGTGGTAGTAGAAGCTTAATGTGGGAGCCCCCTAGTGACGGGGAGGAATTGGACACGACTAAAATTAGAGAGAAAATCGGGGAAAAATCCAAAAAAATGTTTACATCCTGCTGCAAGTGTCCTCACCTTTTAAACTCAAGTTCTATCACCCTTTTAACTTTACTTTAATCCCTACAACTGCCACAAATAATAGTTTTCTGTAAATAAACCCATTTTACAATATGTGATCATAAAGTCTTGAAAAAATAACCTTTTGAATGCACCTTTTTTACAAGTTATATTTCAATATATTGCTTTCACCTACAACAGTGGAAGCTATTTGTGAAAATGGAATGGCTTAACCTTGAGATATATTTTAAACAGTCTGAGTCTGAAGCCAGAAAAAGGATAATGTTTTTGGGTATGATGCCGAACAGACCTCACCGCCAACCAGTCAGCACAGTAACACAGCACATAGGAAAGCAGGCTAGAGTGTCACTGCATGTGCCTTGTGAAACATTGTGAATGTGCAAATATGCATCAATGCAGAAGTATAAACCAGACCTTTTTATCTTAATTAATAATGTTTTGTTGTGCCTTTGAGATGAGTAAAAATGTATGTATGTAGGTATGTATGTATTATGTTGACATGTACTCTGTGCTTTTAGGAAGCGACTCTACACCTCCTCCAATCAATAAAATGTCACCCATAACAAATCGATTTGAAGGCATACTACAACAACAGAGGTAAATAGACTATACAAGGGCCTCAATCAGAATTTTTAATTCTGTATTTAATTTGGCTTGGGAAAGTAGAGTCACCCTGAAACAAGTCTAAAGTAATTAAATTTTTTTCTCCTATTTATTTACAATTAAAATTATTGATGGCATCCTCCAGCAGTGTATCTACAGAAACAGAAAACTTAATTGAATTGCGTTTCATCTTGAGTTTTATGCTTTTAACCCCTAGGGTATGTAATTCCTATGAAACATTCAGGCAGCTGAACTGGTAAAGCCTTTGTGGTGCAGGTGGAACATGAACACCACAGTTAATTTGCATTGGAAAGGTCACACAAGCCAGTAAAGATGTATTTGTGCTTTGTTATTTAGGTAAAATGTAGTTAAGTAACTTTCTTGTCACCAGCGATTGTTTAGACATGCAAAGCAGCTACGGTCATGTGGACAGGTAGAAACTTGTTTTAGTCCTTATCACATCATGCATTCATTTGATTTCACATTACTTTTAACCGTGACAGAAAAACTGTACTGTGTCGTTGTAATTATAAGTAACTTGCTTTGAACAAAGATATTTCTTTGGTTTTGATATTAATTTTGTAATAAAACTGGCTCTTGGGCACCATATATTATAAGATTTTACAGTTAATTTCATATTTATAAAGTGACTCAGTGTATTAGTCATGTGTTGAATAGAACACACAATAAGCCATTCATTTGGTTGTAATTAATTTTGTACCAGTCACTCAGTTGGGTTGTTTTGACTTCCTCAGCACAACGTCAAGTACCACTAAAGCTACACTTGGCCCAAGGGTGCTTCCCACACTACCTCAGAAGTGTAAGTTACTTTATTTCTGACTTGAAAAATTTAAAGGCAGGGAACAGGGCACTTTGCAGGTAGCTATTACTGTATATTTGGTGAAAACTGATGCATTCTGCTTGTGTCCTTAGTTGTCCTGCGTAAGACTGAAACAATTCACCACCCATCAGTGGAGAAACCCAGCCAGTCTCCAGAGCCAGGGTTGTTTCAAAAGTCTCCTCCAGGGTTTGACACTCCACAGAAATTCTCTTTACCTGATAAACCTCAGCCAGGGGACCTCCATCCTAAACCCAATATCTCAGAATTACCCCCTAAACCTGGAGAACTACCCCCAAAGCCGCAGCTCTTTGACCTGCCCCCCAAACCTCAGCCAGGAGACTTACCACCCAAACCTCAACTCAAAGACCTCCCACCCAAACCACTACTTCCAGATTTTTCAAATCCCAAATATGGAATACCTGAACCTGTGCATAAGTCCCCTCCTGTAGATGTGGCTCACAAACCTGAGCACTTTGACATGCCAGTGACTAATCAACAAGATGAAACCTTACCTCCGCTCACTCACTCTACTGAAGACACCAATGGAAGCCTGGCGTCTGGCCCAGAAACTCCAATACCACTTCCTAGGAAATTTAGCACAGTGAGTTACTGAAGATTTTAAAAGTCTTGTAGCAACAAGTCAATGTGTCTATTGTTATGTGCCTTAGCTTTAAGGCACTAAAACAATTTCAGAAGTGTAAGTTAAAATGTCTAGGTGAAAGTCTAAATTTATTCAAGACCGGTGGAGGGCATACTGTTCTAAAAAGAAAACAAACAGGCAGCTCATGATATAGATCCATAACCGTATAAGAAGTATGCATAATAATCTTGTTCTTAATTTGAATGCAGGGTAAGATTAAGCTGCGGCGAGTGAAGACCATCTATGACTGTCAGGCAGATAATGATGATGAGCTAACGTTTGCAGAGGGCGAAGTCATTGTGGTAACAGGGGAGGAGGATCAAGAGTGGTGGGTGAGTAAAACTTCTTAAATGATAAATATTTTTGGTCTTAAATTTATTTTTGCAAATTTATAGTTGGGCGGCAAAAGCAATCTAAAAAAATATTACCAATCATTCTTTCTATCCATCTAATATTCTATTAGTTAATAAAAGAAGGGTCTAGGGAATTTGGATGAAAAGTAATGTAGTGCGATTACTTTTCCAGGAAGTAATAAGTGAAGTATTTGCTGTTACATTTTGAAAGACACAATTAGTAGTTTTTAATAAATTACTACACACACAAATATAAAATGAATTTCTGAAATCCAGTCACTTTATATTAATGGCAAACTAAGTTAAGAAAAATAAGAGTCCTGCTGTATGAAAAGGAGGGTGTACACAGGTGGTGTAAAAGTTGGCTCCTTTTTTTTTTTTTAACATTTTTAAAAAAAAATTTGTGCAACACTTTATTATACTGTGTAGGATGCTTCAGTCTATTTGCTTCTTATGGAGGTGCAAGGGATTCCTGGGTTTATACGGTGCTGTATAAACCCTTTTAAGTTTTCCACATTTTATTTTTCACACTTAAGTAAAATTATGAATGGAGAACAACTGCTTTTACTTGAGCAATGTAACCACAACCACAGCCACAGCTTTCTCAGTATAATCATTTAAGGGTGCGCACACACAGTCGGGCCAAAAAAGTCACACACTATTACAGTATATTTTGTTGGAACGCCTTTTGCTTTAATTACAAACATGGCATTGTTTTGAAAAGCTTATGCAGTGTCACAACATTTATTTCCGTCCAGAGTTGCATTTATTTAGATAGATCTTGTATTGACGATGGGAAAGTCTGATGACCTCCCAAGGATTCTCAATTCTTAAGGTGGCCAACCCATGTGTGAAAATTTTAATTTTCATTGTAACATTACTTCATTCATCTCTTTTTTTACCCCAATGAACCCATCACTCTAAAACAGGGTAAATCTGGATTCATCAGACTACATGACCTTTTTCTAATGCTCCACACTCCATTCTTTATGCTCTCACATTAAAGCCTTTCTTTCAGATAGCCTCGCTGATAAGTGGTTTTCATAAGGCTACCCAGCTTTTCAGTCCCAATCCCTTGAGGTTTTTCTGCATTGTAAATGTGGAAATGCTGTTACTTTCCCTGAAAAACATAGCCATGAGTTATACTGTTGTTTTTCATTATTTGATTTCACTAAGCCTTTAAATGATCTTCCATCAAGCTCATTCAGAATGTTAACCCAATTTTAGTAGTTTCAGCAATCTCTTTATTTTTCTTTTCTTTATGCAGGCCAAATAATTTGACTCTTCTGAAACAGCATAACATCTTTTTCATGACAGCAGGATATGTCTTCTGACATGGTTGTTTAGGAAATAAGAAATGCTTTTGGGGTTCAATGGCCAAATCCCTAAATACAAGAGACTATACTGTACACAATCTATTTGATTTTATAGAACCAGCTCCTGCTGGTCTGTTAAGAATTCAACATTTATCAACTGTGCTGTGGCACACTGAAGCGGTTTTTATAGCGGTGTGTCCTTAAATAGGATAATTTAAATGACTGATATTTTGTCTTCTTTCTCTCCTTAGATTGGACATATAGAAGGACAGCCAGAGAGAAAAGGTGTTTTCCCAATGTCCTTTGTTCATATCCTGTCTGACTGACCGCAGATACTGAGCTGAGTTCCATAACCCTTCCCACCTTGCTGATCTCCTATAAAGAGAAACTTGTAAATAGCTGTTGAAACCACCATGGGTGTTTAAAATATGATGTGCCACAAAAAGATGCAGAAACCTCTTATTAACTTCCTCCCCAACATAGAGGTGCAGTGTGAATGATGAGTATTTGGCATCACCAGTGTTTCCATTCATGTTCAGCACAGCTGAAACTGCACCCAGCACTTAGTCATATCCTTTTTCAGCTATTTTTTATTGCTTTTGTATATGATAACTGTACATACTAATATTGGCTGCACAAACACATACACAGGAATTAGTATTGTGTGTAAATATGCAAACCTGTGTTAGTGTGCCAAGAAAGTAAAACATGTATGATCGTCTTCTGCCTGTCAGTTGTCTATACCAGGACCTGTGCTGTACAGATTGTGACGTGTAAAGTTTTAATGCAGACTGATCATTGTAATGTAACTTAAAATGGCACACTTGGTTATGGGCTGTAGCTACAATGACTGTGTTCAGGCTTGCTTATTTTTAATTTTTCGTCTCCAACATACCACTATAGCACATCTAGTGAGAGAATCATGGCTTGTAATTTTCACTTATTCCCTTTTGATTTTGTGACATGAACCTGTAAGCTGCATATACTGTACCTATCGTTTTTAAATTGTCCTCAGTATTAGAAGCCACATCTGATGAGCTGGAGCTCACCATTCTGCTCTAAAGGATATTTGCAATGATGTTTTAATGTTCACTTTTATTGTATCATTGGTTTTTGCTCCATAAATATCTTCTCCCCCAAAATCAATGCACATTGAAGGTATTATACTTGAAGCATTCTGTGCACAAGAATTTGATGTACTGAAGAGTGTAAGGAGTCATAAAACATTGCAATGGCCATCTAATGAAGCACCACCTTCACCCTGAGCAACTTGCCATGGACTGTTATAGCAAGATGTTAGTGGTATACTCAGGTTATTGTAAATTGAATAAAATGGCTCTAGCTCTAAAGGAAAACTTCTTGCCACTCAGCAAGCTTTAAAGTTAAAATGTAATGTTTTAAAAGACTAAATAAAATGGCATTTCAATTGAAAGGCTTAACATGCATGCTGTTCTCTTCCATTACCACAAGAGTTGCCATATCTGAAGATATTTACTCCATCTTTGCGCAGGGTGCTTTTTAATGCCACAGCACTATTCTTTGAATTTTTTTTTTCTTTAAAATAACCACCTTGCCATTCTCATGAAGTCCCCAGGAATGCTTTCAAACTAATTTGTCAGTTTCAGAAAACACATTTTAAAGAGGTCACATGTGGAAGTTCACCCCACAGCCTTATTGATTCAGGTAGGAAAGATGGACACAAAAGCAAACCAGAAATGCACACAAATCATTTATTGTGTAGTCTAGCAACAAAATTCCTCAGTAATGGTGCTCCAGTTACATTATTTATGGCACAAAGCTTCCTTGGCCATCTTAACTAAAAGCAGGAGCTTCCTTTGCAACTCAACATAATTTGTGCAAAAAACAAAAAGCAAACTCAATTTCAACCTCTTATGGTTTTTACATACCAGACCGCTGGTAAACAAAGGTGTAAAAAAAAAAAAAAAAAAAAAAAAAACCTCATTTTGATACTTGAACTTTTTGTGCAGTCCTTCTTGCTTGGTTCACCTTCTCCACAGACTTAATCACCCCAACAGCAACAGTCTGCTTCAGGTCCCTTGCAGCAAACCGCCCTGAAAAGAACAAAGAGGGAATTCTACAAACCTGACAGTAATGCCCCTATCCCAAGATTATTTTTTTACAAAAAAATAAAACAAATCATGCACTCCGTGACAAATTATATGCGCTTCAACCAGATGCCCCAACTAAAGAATGACTGCACAATAACCAGACTTTACCTAAAGGGGGATAGCTAAAGAAGCTCTCTACACAGAGGGGTTTGATGGGAACAAGTTTGACTGTGGCGGCATCTCCAGAGACCAAGAAAGGAGGCAAGTCTTCCAGTTTCTTCCCTGTGCGACGATCAAGCTTCTCCTGCAGCTCTGCAAAGCTACAAGTGACATGGGTGGTATGACAGTCCAACACTGGAGAGTAACCAGTCTTTATTTTGCCAGGATGATTAAGTATAATCACCTGTGGAAAGGGCATACATTAGGTACTATTCATTGACCACATTATGCCTGATGTCTAAGAAATTAGATGAAAATATTAGAACAAAAAAAAAATGTAGATCATGTGCTTAAGCCTGAATGCAAGGACATCATAATGGTTAGTCAATGTTTAAGGGCAGGTCTCATCCAGTTCAAGTGACTACAATTATCTAGATGTCTCGAGCATCTCAAAGTTACCTGGGCAATGAAACTGTTGACATCAGATGGCGGGTCTTGCTGGGCATTACCGGCTACATCTCCGCGTCTCAAGTTCTTGACTGCCACATTCTTGATGTTGAAGCCCACATTGTGACCAGGCAAGGCTGTCTGCAGCCCCTGATGATGCATCTCAATAGATTTAACCTCTGCAGTCAGCTTAGCTGGTGAGAAGGTCAGAACCATCCCAGGCTTCAGAATTCCGGTTTCAATTTTGCCCACAGGAACTGTTCCAACTCCTAGTAAAAAGAGCAAGGGTGAATAAATCAAACCTTAGGGTCACTATGGCCAAAATAAGCATTTTCAGTGCAACGAAAGTGTTCAAACAACCTCCAATTTTATACACATCCTGAAGTGGTAGACGTAGTGGTTTGTTGGCAGTGCGCACTGGTGGATACAAGGAGTCCAGCACTTCTAACAGTGTCTTCCCACTTGAAAAGCCATCTTTTCTCTTCATTTTCCAACCTTTAAACCAAGACATCTAGTAGAAAAGGGTTTAATCCACCGTTATCCACAAATCTGTGCAACAAAGACCATGTTTGAGAAGCTTTATCAAGGACTGTAGAATAACTGGCTTACCTTCTGTGAAGGTGCAAGCATGTTGTCACCACCCCAACCAGACAGGGGAACAAAGGGTACAGCAGTAGGGTCGTAACCAACCTTCTTGATAAAAACAGTTACATTTTTCACTACCTCCTCATAACGTTTCTGGCTAAAAGGTGGTTCAGTGAGGTCCATTTTGTTGACACAGACTACAAGCTGCTTGACTCCTAGCGTGTAGCCAAGCAAGACATGCTCCCTTGTCTGACCATTCCGGGATACACCTGCCTCAAACTCACCCTTTGCTGCAGAGACAACCAGCAGAGCAGCATCAGCCTGCAAACAGTTAACAGCACATCACTTAAATGTGTAAATAATGTTTGCATTCTAAAACATTCTTGGGATTGGAAACTAATTACCTGTGAGGTTCCTGTAATCATGTTCTTAATGAAGTCACGGTGACCAGGTGCATCAATTATTGTGAACACATACTTCTGAGTATTGAACTTTAACAAGGAAATATCAATGGTAATGCCACGTTCTCTTTCAGCCTTAAGTTTATCCAGAATCCATGCATACTTGAAAGACCCCTTCCCCATCTGGGGGATAAAAAAAGAAATTAGCAAGTTTAGTCATCTAGAGAAAAAGATTTAAAACAAATATGACTAAGCATAGAACCAACATACAGACACCAACCTGGGCTGCAGCCTTCTCATACTTCTCCAGAGTTCTTGGGTCAACACCACCACATTTATAAACAAGATGGCCAGTAGTGGTTGATTTCCCACTGTCAACATGACCAATGATGACAAGGTTAATATGGATCTTCTCTTTCCCCATATTGAAGATGAATTCAGTTCTCACTGGGAATTAGGCTGTTTAGTTCTTGCAAGTTTAATGTTGCTTGAGGTACACCAAAGGTTTTAAACAGAACAACCCTCATGATTCTCTTAAATAGAGCACTGTAATGCATCTCAGGTGTGCATGTATCTAGGTTGATTTGCAAGCCTGTTAGAAGAGACACACTCAACTATGATTGCTTGATCTAATTACGTCTTTTGGACCACATTTTAAAAAGCTGTACAACAGTATTACTTAACTTGTATTAATAGTCCACCAGACCACAGCCTTGGTCCATTTGTGTGTTCCTTTTCAAAATATTTAATCTAATCAAATAATTAGGATCTTTTGTTGATTTGAATTGGGTGTTAGACCAGTTGGATCTAGTTGCCAACCTGTAAAATGGTGTATTAAACTTATGATGCTTTATTCATACATTCGTTCAACTTCCGTGGATTTGTCTTATAATGACACAGGGTCGTGGGGGGACTTGGTGATTTGGGCAGAAGGCTGGGTATACCCTGGATATTGCAGTACACACACTGTGGAAAATTTAGGAACATCAATTAGCCTAATCTGCATTTCTTTTGACTGCGGTAGGAAACCGGAGTAACTTATGATACTTCTCACTCACTCACTATACTGCTTTACCCTGTATTCAGGGTCGCGGGGACTTGGAGCCTATCCAAAGAGGCTTAGGGCATGAGGCAGGGTACACCCTGGACAGGGTGCCAATCCTTCACACATTCACACACTACAGGCAATTTTGGGAACGCCAATTAACCTAACCTACATGTCTTTGGACTGTGGGAGGAAACCGGAGTACCCGGAGGAAACCCACCAAGCACGGGGAGAACATGCAAACTCCATGCACACAGAGACGGGAATCGAGTCTGGCCAGGAATCGAACCCGGACCCTGGAGGTGCAAGGCGACAGTGCTAACCACTCCACCACCATGCCGCCTATTTACGATTACAGAAACACTATTTACAATTTACTTATGATTTTTAAATGTTGTTTGCCTTGCACCTCCAGTGTCCGGGTTTGATTCCCACCTTGGGGTCTGTGTGCATGGAGATTGCATGTTCTCCCTGTGCTTGGTGGGTTTCCTCCAAGTACTCTGGTGTCCTCAAACAGTCCAAAGACATGCAGATTAGGTCAGTTGCTTGTAGTGTGTGAATGGGAATATATCCTATACTGGTAATCACAATTGGCCTCCACAGTCCCTAGTTGGACTATAAAGGTTTCTGGATGGATAGATGAATTTTTATATGTAAGTTCTCAACCGTGGTCATGAAGCACCCCTTGCCTGCACATATCAGTGTCTTTGCTCATAACTGAAGTGATGCAGTTAATTAGTTAAAAGTCCTTTCTGGGTGGGCCAGTGGAGATGGAGAGACACTAAAACATGCTGGCAACCTGTGATCTAGCTTATACTACAGTATTTGAGCTACTTCAGTATGTCATATTGAGTACTTCATTCATGGTGGCTTAGTGGTTAGCACTGTCGCCTTGCACCTGCAGGGTTCGATTCCCGCCTCTGGGTGCGTGGATTTTCCATGTTTAACCCCAGGCTTGGTGGGATTCCTCCGGGTTCTCCGGTTTCCTCCCACATTCCAATGACATGCATATTAGGCTAATTGGTGTTCCCAAATTGCCCGTAGTGTGTGAGAGTGTGTACGTATGTGTGTGTCCTGTGATAGATTGGCATCCTGTCCAGGGTGTACCCGGCCTGGGATACCTTGGATAGGCTCGAGCCCCCCCCCCTCCCTCAGTATAGATGATGAGCGAGTGATTAAATTCAATTCAATTTTATTTGTATAGCGCTTTTAACAATTGTCATTGTCGCAAAGCAGCTTTACACAATCAAAAGAATTATTTAAGTTTATATGAGATGTGAACGTGTATGAATCAAAATGATAAGATTGTCCCTGGTGAGCAAGCCGAGGGCGACAGTGGCAAGGAAAAACTCCCTGAGATGGTAACAGGAAGGAACCTTGAGAGGAACCGGACTCAACAGGGAACCCATCCTCATTTGGGTGAAGCGGATAGCGTCCAACATCCACGATGCTGCTAGTATATGTAAAAGACCTGGCTCATTGACAAGCCTTCATCAAGTCTAAGTGGGGTGTGTTAAAGGGTTAGGAGTTGACTGGGACCCTGTGCGGCGCATGCGCTGTCCGAAAGCACGCTTGGGAGACACTGCCCTAAATAACGGGACGGATCAGGTGTGGCTGGTGTTCGCGTGTGAGCCACAGGGGGTAGTAAAACCCTCGTCTGTCGCAGTGCTATGAACGCTAGTAGCAGGAAACATGAGGAGATATTCGGCACGAGACCTTATTTACTGTAAACACTTATAGTCAGTGTGTGTGATAAGGGGAGAGAAAGGGGGAGGGTTTTTTTTATTTTTTTTTTATCGTCGTGCTTGTTTAACGCCGCGACGCTTTTGAACCTGTTCGAGGACGAACAGCGCGGTGACGTTTCACCAACCCGGAAATAGCAGTTAGACAGCGCGCGCGCGCTCGCGAGAGAGAGAGAGAGAGAGCGCGAGAGAAGTAAATCACACTCTTCCCGGGAGTTAGGCGTCGGAACAGGGCTTCTGAAGGTTTCTACCGCATTTACACGATAAAGGTATGTTTCATTTTCATGTTCGTTGTTTTACTCTGGTTCTCTGTGTTGTGTTTTGTGGATGAACAGAGGGAAGAGTTGATAAGGCGAGGCAGCTCCAGTGAATGAAGCAGCGTGTGAATGAGGTCGGTCCCGCTGATTGATAAGGCATGGGGAACTTGTGAACAACCCTGCGGGTAACCTGTGGGCTTTTTACAGATCTGCTCTGGTGCACATCGACACTAGAAGTGCTTTCTACCCCGAACGCTCATATAAGGTTATTTTGTCCTGAACAGTGTACATAACGGTAACTAGAGGAAACACTGTTACTGTTGCGAGGTTTGAGTTTAAACTTACTGTAGGATCAGACGGTCCAGATCATGTCAGGCAGGATAGGAAGTAAAACTGCTTTTATTGTAAGACATCATGCAATGTACCAATAGGGACTCCTGATTTTTTATTTTTTTTGCAAAGGATCCGTTATTGAGATTTAAAAATACAGTAATAATAATAATAATAATAATAATAATAATAAAGATCTTTAGAACTCCTCACTTTTTTTTTTTTTTTTACATTGTGCTTTTCAAGAGAGCTAAATATGAACCTAGGAAATATAGTGAATCATAATATAACACGATGGTTGATTAAGATTGCTTCTATGATATAAGATTTTTTTTCTATGATATAAGATTTGTTTTTACTTCCTTTCATGAAATGCATTCATTAAATGAATGATCACTGTATGAGTAAAAACACAATTCCCTTTACATCAATCGGAAATCAGAAATTATATTCGGCCGTCATTTCGGGAATTATTATTATTATTATTTTTTTTTAAATTACATTTTTAGAAACTAAATAAACAGTTCAGAATTGACGGTCGCTGTATTAGTTCGATCCTCACCGCCACGTTATTTGCTGAGCCGTCTTCCCCTTTTATGGTATGGTAAGGTAAGGCTTTGAAAGTGGAAGCTGAAAGCATACAGGAAGTCCTTGTGCTAGTGGTTATGAGATGTTATGTGTCAGCATGTGTGTGCAGCATAGCCAAATCGACTACTGCTCCCAGCATGGCCATTTGTTCTGTAAGGCATCCCATCTGTGCGAGTGGGAGGATGCTGAATGCTTGCATTTCATTCCTGCTACATCAGGTGGCATCATAGAAACCCTGGGCATCACGCCATGGTACGAGGCTTCGTTGCACCATCATGCCATAGTGCAAGGCTACTGTGGGGTGGAATGATCATGTCTGCTGTTTCACCTTCTGTAGACTAGCATGTTTTGACAGTCTTTCAGTATGTAGGTTTTTGCCATCGCTGTTAATATTAATGATGACCATATTGAAATAGAAGCCACATGTTAGGACAGAACCACTGAAGTAACCATGAAATAGTGGATCTTTGGATCAATAAGTAGAATTTCTAGTGCTTTTAGTGTTCTTTCTTTTAAGAAAAAACATTTTAACACAGAGCTGAGAGTCTAAGGATGTTGCTCAACATTCATGTTCATTGAACTCACAATATCCTGCTGATAAAAAGTAAAAGATTACTTTCTTTTGTTTAATTTTTTTTTTAATGTATCCTGTGTGATTTCCACTGACAAGAATTTTAGTATTTCTTAATACTGACAAAAGCATTGAAATCCCTTAAAATCAACTCACTTATATTATTAGCTAAAGTAGGAGTACTGTAATTGAATAACACAGAATAAACATGCATACAAATTTTTACCCATTCACTGCACAAGTGCGGAAACGTTAAATTCAAGTTTGTGTAGGATTTAGGATAATTTAACTAGCTAATTTGGCTAGCTATCTAGATTTAATTTATCATCACCACCAGGAATAATAGATCATTTAGTGCTTGCCTGACAAGTGTTTTAAAATGTCTAAGAAGTGGTATTTAGCATAATCAAACCCCACGGTTTTGATATACAGTAGCGTGTTGTGTTTGCACCCTTGGCAAAATGGCAAGACACCTTTGGATAACATGTTGGCTCTGAGTTGAGGGGTTCTATTGCAGCACATGTAAAAGATGTTATTTGATTCTGGAGACAACTTTATTTTTGGCAGCCTTTGATTCAACCCAAGTCACCAGTGTTGGTGCACTGCAAATGAACCCTGAGTTGCTCCTGACGACAGAAGTTCAAAGCAGGATTAGTAGAGCTCATTGTGGCTGTGATGTCAAATACTCTAATGAACACTGCCCGGCCACAAAAAAGTCACACACACTTGTATATCATTCGACTGCCTTTTGCTTTGAAAGGCATTATTTCGATAAGCCTATGCAATGTCACACCTTTTATTTCCATCCAGTCGCAATCATTTTTCTCCAAAATCTTGTATTGATGATGGGAGAATTGGATTGTTGTGTAAAGCCTAGACCTGACCAACAGAAGCAACCGCAGATCATAACACTGCCCCAACAGTGGTAGTCAGTTGTAGTGGTACTGTAGAAACTAGAAATTATGGGTGCATCACTTAAACTGCCTCTCTGCCTCTTACCCATTACTGTAAATCTGGACTCATCCGATCACATGACCTTTTCCCAATGATCCACAGTCCATTCTTTATGCTTCTTTGCAAATTAAAACCTTTTTTTCTTCTTCAAATAGCCTCACTAATAATTGGTATTCATAAAGCTACACAGCTGTTTAGTCCCGATCCCTTGAAATCCCTTCTTACTTTCATTATTAAACATATTGTAGCTATGAGTTCTACTATTGCTTTTTCAGGATGTTTCTTCGCATGCCACCTTTCTTCCTCAAAGATGATGGTTCAGTACTATCCTTCCGGGTTTTAACAATGTGTTCAGTTCCTAACCCAATTGTAGTAGTCTTAGCACTAAAGATGTTCTCCTTAGTTGTTTTCTTCTCTTGATTTAGGCCAATCATTTGACACTTCTGAAACAAAGAGTAACATCTTTGCCACAACCACAGGATATGTCTTCTGCTTTGGTTGTTTAAAAAATGAGAAACTGCTCACTGCATCAGTTAGGGTTAAATAACTTGTTGCCAGCTGAAACACACTAATGACTGAAGTAATTATCCACCTATTTGCTTTTTTGTTCAGTCATACATACAATATATACACATACATACATTATAGATAAATTTGTGTGTGTGTGACTCCTGCTGTAACTAGACAGCCTCAGTTAAACAGCATGATCTTGTCCTAATCTTTGTCTCAAAACCATACTAGAATTTTTCAGTTCCTCAGATATTTGGACCAAAATAAAATCAGTACACAGAATATATTATGTCTAATAAAAACAAAAAAAATGGGATTAGAAAATTATACTGGAGCTTCTGCTTACTTTGTGATCTAGTCATTCAATTAATAGTGGTGGAAATTTATCAAGGGACACCTGATACAATATTATCATGATACCCAGGTCCCGATTTAAGTTGTATTGCGATTCTGTTCATGTCACAGTATTACAAATATTCGAATTAAAAATTTTACCATCTCAAATGAAAAAATAGATTAATGGAAAATCATTTAAAACAAAAAACAATCAAGTCAGTTGTGGCATCTGGAATTTGTAGAGAGTCTGTTGATTATTTAAGTATTTGTTAATTTTTAATTGATACATTTTTGAGTTATAAATGGTGGCAAACATTTTTTTAATAAAATTATTTGTCCAAGTATTTGCTGTTTGCCTAGATAAATATGTTTGAATACACAATGGTATATTTAATAGTCACCTATTGCAGTTTATGTCTATCAGTGTGATGTGTGTGTGTGTATATATATATATATATATATATATAGTGTGTGTCTGTGTGTGTGTGTGTGTGTATTTGATCCAATCATGCAGCCCTGGATGAGAGGAGGCTTTACACGATCACTGAATAAATGCAGTATGCTTTCCTAAACATTTAGGCCTGTCGTTTCTCTCATTTCTTTATATTTTCCATAGAATATTGGCAGTTCTGTTTTTGTTTAGATCTAAAATTTGTAGTCATTTATTTTCTGTCATTTGTTTTTTGGAACGTGAACTGATAGGTGTGAAATTATAGTATGTTTTGTGACAAAGACTTATCTAGACATCTCTATAAATATTTTATGGATACCGATTTCATGAGACAATGGAAACACTGCGGTGCAGTGTGTAGTGTTGTGACCTCACAGTTCCAGGGTCCATGGTCTAGTGCTAAGCTTAGGTTACTGGCTGTGTGGAGTTTCACATGTACATGTTATGTTTGTTTCAGTTTCCTCCCATTGTCTGAAAACATACTAATAGGCAAGTTAAATGGAATTTATTTGTGAGTGTTGGACTGGTGTCCCATCCGGGGTGAATCTGCCCTTCTTATCATTCGTGTTGCCATATTTATGATTGAAAGATTTGACAGTTACTGACTGTTATTATTTGTATTATTTACAGTATATTTATTTACATTACAGTTGCTATTTAAAAAATATATAATTTTACTCTCCTCCCTAGAGTTACACCCTGACTGCCAAAGCAGATGGTTAACAATCAAGCCAAACGCATTGGATGCCAACAGAAGAGTTCATTCTCTATAATGAGTGCTTTATATCTGGGTTAGGTGTCTGGCTAGTTAAATTGGCTGTGTATGATGTTACCTTGGAGGGTATTCGGGATTTTCTTATTACTGCTTATTTTAAACCAGATGTACTGGCATTTACCTACAGAGTTTGTCCTGGTGTGGCCAGTGGCTGTTTCACTGATTCGTGTCTTGAAATGTGATGAGAAATTATTGTGAAATGTTTGCTTAGAGGTGGAGAGGTTGTAATGAGGGTTAACTCTGAGAAATGTGGGTTGGGCAATAGATAACCAGGTTTTAGATATTGAGAAATGTTCCAGTGTGCAAGAACAATGTCTTTTCAAATGTGTAAAATCTCACTACCTAAAATAGCTATAAAAGCCTAGAGCTTTACCTTATCCCTCTGCACGGTTTTGCCTAATTACAATATGTTGCATGTGGTGTCACACCCTCATCAGGGGAAAATTTCAGCCTGTCCAGTTCCTTTCTTTATTTACAGCATCAGAGCCTGGGCGCAGTTTTGTTTTTGGTACGTTATTCCAGGGCCTCATGTTTCATATTACGTATTGTTTTGTGGCATTTTAGGTCGACTGGTGTCGTCTAATCAAGTGTTACATGAAAAGGCTTGTGTAAGAAAAGTATTTCTGAATTGGATTTGGAACAGAATTGGTCTACATACCGAGTTTTATGCCAAAGCTATCCAGTGTTATTTAACAGCCATAACATTAACCTCACATAACGTTAACACTGATTAGCAAATTATGTAGCAGTAAACTGGCGACAGGATTATAGGCATCCAGGGCTCACCCATGCTGTCCCAGTCTGATCTCGCAGAACACCCAGTGCACCACAGCGCACCACAGCGCACCACACACAGGACCCAACAAAGACCCCAAGGCCGCCTACCTAGCCTCCAACCTCCCCCGAGCCCAATCCGATTAAGCACCCATGGGATGCGCTGGACAAACAAGACCGATCCATGGAGGCCCCACCCTGCAACCCGCAACACCCAAAGGATCTACTGCCAACATCCTGGCGCTAGAGCACACCCCTAGCGGAGACATGTCCTAAATGGCCATGAGAGAGAGGGAACCTACGCAGTAATGTTTAAGCACTGTAATGTTATAGCTGATCGGTGAATGTTGTTCCTTTCTTGTCCTATGTTCAGTCAAGGAAGTGACTCATCGCACGTGTCTCTTGTGGGCGTGTTGCAACTGATATTACTGTTGCTTGAGGGCACGCACCATCCAGTGCTTTTATGTTTTCAAAAGAAAATGTGCCAGCTGAAATTTGACTGCTTCCAAAGGTACCTAGTTGAATTCAAGTCAGGCTAAATAAAGCACTAATCAGTGTAAAAAGCGTACATGATAAGCAAGCCTCTTTGGTAAATTTGAATACAGTAACTTTTTTTGCACTCTAGGTCAAATTATTACTCTATTTATGTCCAAATTTGATTATTTGCTAGCTCTCCCCTGTCGCATGACAATCAATCAGGGAGTGTGTAGGCTATGACGTGATTCCTCTGTGATATGAGAGACATCTGAAGCCAACCTCCACTTATGCTGCGTCACAATGCAGATAACAGACTTGCATTAAAACACCAACTGCCCTCTTTAATGTACTGTACATGACTTCACAGACACCAGAACTGTCTAGTATTGACCTAAATGATGGGTGAGAGTAATGCCACCCCTTCTGTGCAGAGAGCACAGCCACATACAGCTGTCACATTGTCAGGTTTTGGCTCATGGCGGTCCCATTTATCAAGCTGGATACAAACGAATTTATTCATGAATCAGTAAAGCTATTACGAAAGGAACCCCATAAATTTAGAAGTAGCTAAATCTCTATCACAAACACATCCTTGTACTAGACTTTCATTTTATAGTGCAGGCCTTTATTAAAGGCTAATAAAAATAACACAATAAGCCCACACAAGCATTTTTAAAATTATTTTTAAATAATTATTTTAAATTAATATTTAGCTTTTGTTTTATCATCATCACCACCACTATATAGTTATGCATTTTTTCAGGATTTTTTGGTTATTTATTTCATGTACGACACCATGAGTGTACTACATAGTGGTGCCAAGCACTTTATTATTTCAGCGCACCATGTCTATTGCATGGCTGCTGTTGAAAATATGTTGATTTGTGTGTTGTATTGATTTTTATTTTTATTTTTTTTGAAAGGTTTCACAACAACAATAAGGGCGTGTGATTTGCAGAGTCCAAACCCTTTCTTCAGTACTTGTATTTTCTGTAGCACTTATAATATATAGGATACCTGACTGGCTTTTCTTTTAACATGCATGCATTCTAATAAAAGAAGGATTTCTGGATTTTTCGCTCTCCTCTTTTAAAACACCCTGCGATATTACGTTTTTCATGTTACATACATAATATCAGCTAGAGGATTGTCAGGGTTGTACTACATTATGATTTCTGTAGTAACATCTAACACACACTTGTTTGGTTAATGGTTGAGATAATCTAAGACGAATACTAAATTGAATAAAGAACAAGGTTAATGTTTTATCACTGATATTGTAAAGAAATGATTTTATATATATATATATATATATTTTTTTTTTTCTTCCCCAGTTTCTTTTTATCTCATCATTCTACACACAGTAATCCACAATGACAAAAAATAAATACCGAGTGTTGTGTTTTGATAAATTAACAAAAAGACTGAACTATCCCATTTACACAAGTATTCAGACCCTTTGTTATGACACTTGCAACTGAGCTCTGGTGTATTGTACTCCTATCAATTGGGTACTTGAGATGCTTCTACAACTTGATTAGAGTCCACCTGTGCCGAACTGAATTCATTTCACATTATTAAGAAAGGCACGCACCTGTCTATGTAAGGTGTCAGCGTAAATGGTGCATGTCGGGGTGAAGCTATGTGGTCGAGAGAATTATCTTTTAGACCAGTGAGAGAGGATCGTGTCGTGGCACAGATTTGGGGAAGAATACAAGAAAATTTCTGCAGCATTGAAAGTGCCCAAGAACACTGTAGCTTTCACCATTCTCAAATGCAAGAAATTGGAACAACCATCATTCTTCTGAGATCTGTCCAGGCTGAGTAATCAGGGATGAAGAGCCTTGGTTAGACAGGAATGCAAGTTGTTCAAATTAAACCATAATTGAAACTAAAAACTGTTCTGTCCTATAATGGCTACTGAAAACATCACACTTAGAAGGGCTGCCGACAAGCACAAATCATTAGGAGTCTTTGGCTTTAAACTCAAATTATTTCTCAGCTAAATCATCCTTTTAGAAGTCAAAATGTAACCCTTTTCATAACGTAACCAGTTGAACTCACATAGCCAAACTGATTTAAACGTTAGCTGTGGGTACAAGAAACGTTAGCTGTGCTTTGCTACTGTAGCATTAAACGATGATAATGACTGAATACTGGCTGAGTCTGCCTGGGTTGAATATACCTGAGAATTTTTCACTTTTCAACGCTCCGTGTTGATGGCAGCTGATGTCGCAGTGACAGGGTTTAGAAAAGCAAAAGTCCTTGACTGACATTGGCTAACTTTTGGCTAGCTAGCCAGCTAAGCTACTGTATGTCATGCGTGTTAGCAAGCCAGTCTGCGAGTTTTAGAAGCTTAAAAGATAAAAAAAAGAAAAAAGGAAACAACATCATTAATAAATGTCACATTCTGCAGAAAATACTAACAAATTAAATGTTCATCTGTTGTTCTGCAGTTCACTTCACCTACTCCTATTAGCGTGAGAAGGTACAGCAAGTTTATTCACTGTGGACAGAGCACCAGAGTACAGGAGCACACATTATAGTACAGAAGGACTGGATTCAGTACCGAGAACATGTATTAAATATTTGCAAATGTGTGACAGTTAAATGATCTGATGTTTGTGAGCTGTGCTGTCAGGTGTTCTCCTGTACTCTTGTGCCTGGGGTAGAAGCAGGCAAGGAGAGGGTTTGTCATAGGATTAAAGATTGCTGCATGCTTATTAGATTTTTTTTTTTTTGTGAGGAGCCATTGCCACTGGTGGGTGTCTGGATAAAAAAAAAAAAAAGTTGCAAAATATAAAAGTTAAAAAAGGTAATTTTTATGCATTTTATTTTTGAAATGAGCACAGTAAAATAGGGACCAATACCCAATACTGCTCTCAAATAATTGTACTTGTACAACTGTTCCAATATTATTGCAACAAAATCATTTTACGGCAAAGTTTGTTATGCAAATCGCGCACGTCCCCAATCCTCTCTCTTGCACCAAAACGTGTGCCAATGCTTTTGTGTGTGAACCACAGGAACAGCAATCGGGTCAGCGTGGGTTTTCTCCTGTAAAGGCAGCAAATAAAAGTAGATTTAAAAGTAAGTCTTGTGCATGGACACATCCTTACATAAAAGACAATGCTAACAAAACTGCAGTTTTCTAAAATATTTTTTTTTATTGCAGTGACCATGGTGGCAAATGGATGGCCTCTTTACGTACATGTAGATTTGTTTAAATATATATTTAATTGTCTTTTCTTTAAAATTTTAAAAATTATGCATAGTTTATGTTACGACTTCAGCAATAACATTAACAGTGCCACTGTTGTCATGGGCAGTTGCCATAGTACTAAAGGAGCCCAAAGAGTCCGAGAAGGGAAAGTAAAATGCATTTACTGTGAAGTAGAGTGATGAGACATATAACAGTCTATGGCTTTTCCAGTACCCACTCAAAACAAACAAGCAAACAGACAAAAACAGCAATATAACATACTTCCAAAGCTGTACATTAGCAGTCTGTTGCAGGACGTTTTAGGCCTTGTTCACACGGGCGTTAAATTTTTGGATAAACGAACGTGCTCTGAACGTCCTAGACGTTTATGTTGCGTTT
>JAOVVA010000027.1:9181744-9198056 GCA_028565275.1 Leiocassis micropogon | reverse complement strand
AGAGAGAGAGAGAGAGAGAGAGAGAGAGAATATATAGAACAGTGAGGCTCCTTCTGAAGGTTATGCAACATGGAAGTGACTATTCTTTCTTCCCTAAAGGTTTTAAGTTGCTAACTTCAGCCATCTTGCAGAGATGATTTTATGTGCGCCCCAGAAATGGCCATTTTTCAGCATTATACTGTCTCGCTCTTAAACAATAATACTTTAAAATGCAAATTATTAATATTTATGAGTATTGATACTAAATTGGTGTAAACTCATAGAAGAATTGTTGCTTAAATTAGAGCATTCCGTGCAAATTTAAAGATACCCCCCCCCCCAAAAAAAAAACTGTAGTGTCAGTATTCATATTGTGCAATATCTTCACAGTTTTGCTATTTAGAATAATACACATTTTCAGGTTTATGAAAACCTGATCTATGTCTTTTCATGTGAAATGTAAAATGCCCAAGTTTCATCTGAATGACTATTAAGATCATTGAAAGATTTGAATTCTAAAAGGTTACAGACACTACACCCTCGGTGAGACATTTTTTAGCACCAATATCATGTTTTGCCTGTTACCAATTTTAAATTCATATCTGGATTTCTGTAAATTTAGTGGCATTCACCTTTTATTATATTTTAGTAACCAAGTAGTGGGATGTTCCATACAGTGATAGCACCATGTATCATCTCAACAAGAACATCAATGTAAAGGTGACTATTAGATAATAACTGTTTTACACACAAGTAATACATGATGGCAACTAATTTGAATGGTATCTAAAAATATACTAGAGCTCACACACAAACACTCTTCACGAACACTAACTCTCCCAGCATCCAAATTGTATTTGAAGGCGTGTGTTAGGTCAGTTAATGTATTTCACAATTTTAAGGGGGAACATATGAAGTTTACAAGCGAAAGGAAATCGATGGCTCTCTGATACTTGAGGAAAGCAGTATGTTGCCATGGTTTATGTCTACTTGCTGAGTGAGAGGAAAAGATCGCTGTAAATCAATACGGCATTCTCCAGACTGATCGCCTTTATTTTATGATGAAACATTTATATCCTGATGGGAGTGGCCTCTTCCTATCTTAGGCTGTAGCAAACCAGTCGAAGGTGCTCACAGCTAAAATAGCTAGGCAGACAGACAGACCTGACATTCAGTGTAAACTATGCAGTTGGTTAACAAAGGAAATCAAAGGATTAAAAACAATGTGTAAAAAAAAAACAACAGTTGTTGCACTACCATAAGCCAACTTCACAGTTCAGTGGTTACAGCTTCAGTGCAAGATTCTGCAAGTCTCTGGAATTGTATTTTGGAGATCAACACCATTCTTCCAAAAGATATTTCATCAACTGCTTTTTTATGATTATATGGAAAGAGCTATCGTAACAGATCACTCTAAAGTTTCCCCTAGGTGTTTAGTTTGAGATCTGCTTGAGGCCGTAACATATTCATTGAACTGTTTTCATCCTCATCTGGTACCTAGTGAATGTGGAAGCAGGAAGTCATGTTAAACTCTCCGATTCTACTATGACCACCTTGGGATTTAGAATTATGCAATCGTTATAATCAGAAAAATTGGCATGAGTTTGCTAGAGACATTAATTAAGCTGGGGAAATAATTATCAATAATTCAAAAACGACCCACATGGACCAAATTGTCCACCAAAAAAAGCATACCTAATGAACAGTGGATGGAAGCTAGACACCATGGTTGTGTCTTGTGGAGATAAAGCACATTAGCCAAGCCTCAGACTTTTCCATATACTGAGACTTTCCCACAAGCCCTGAACTAAACTGCTCGACTGCACCCGATTCAGTTCATTGATTCACTTCACCAAAGCTTCACAGGCCTCGGTTTGGGATCCAGACATGAAGAGCTTCATCTCTTTATCTCCGCTTCTTTGCCATGACCTTTTTCATGCGAGTCTTTTCCAAACATTAATTTTTTTGTAATACTCTTATATAGTAAGTGCACCAAGTGCTTCATGACATGTGGTTTTATAAACATGAAGAGATTATAGGAATATATTTTTTTCCCCCCAGACACGCCACTCAGCAGTGGGACAGGTACAGTATTTTATTACCTGCACCACCACACCTCAACCAAGTTATAAAGTACACTTGATGCCAGATGAGTGAAACTGTGGGTTGCCTTGAGTACTGATGTCACCGTTTAACTGATCTCTAACTAATAGCACCCTGGAATTTTATTTTTATTTTTTTTAAAGAATCAATGCTTCTGTGTTTATTGCTGCAACCAAATGCAACATTGTTTTCACTAAGCATTAGTCTCTACTGCTAGAGCAGATTTTATTACAGATCTTATTAAATCTCTGAAGTCTTTGCACAGCGTTGCATCACTATTTATTTTCTTTCATACTCTTCCTGTTTTACCCTATGTGGCTTTAACTGGATTCGTTTGCTTCCTAAAAGGAGAGTGTTAAGAAAAAACATCATTTGTGTAGTGGCTGCTTATAAACTGTTTTTTTTTATTTTGTTTATCAGCAATTCCAGCATTATGGATGTAAAATGTGTGCTTGTCATAGTGTAACTCTCTCTTCTGGCATCTTTTGGACGAAAATCGTTTGGGGAAATAAATAAGGATGCATTGTTTTCTCAAGAAGACTTTTGCATAAATCTGCATTATATAAAAGAAACTATGGTATAGATCAATACAAATACAATGACTCATCTGAGCTTATGATTTCAAGTTTAGATGCATAAATCATTACGCATTCAAACATTTACAAGTGCTTAGTTTCATACTGCTATAGTCAGTAATGTAAAACTATACTGCATGTGACTGTGAAGAACTGCACAACAAAAATTCAATGATTTTATTCAAATCCTCTATGGCTTTACAAATTTTTTTTATTTTGTGTGTATATCAGAAAACTTCACATAATGGTGTTACAGATCTTACATGATGTGCTATATGCTAAATAGAACATCATTTACAGTTCAAATTATCTACTGTACATCTACATGTGTTTAGTTTTACAAAAGATAAAAGATATCTTTCTTACATAAGTAAGAAAGAAAATGTAAAATATTTGAATGTTTGAATTTCATAAATATGAAACATCAGTAATGGTTGTGTATGTGTGTTTTAGCGAGAATCATAAAATCTTTTTCCAATAATTATTTATTTATGAGTTTAAATGTTTCCCCAGACATGCAGGCTCTTCTTCAAGCTGTTCTCTGGTTAAGATACACTTGGACCAATAACCTACCCAAGACAGCCATTATAGAAATACATTAAGCAAAGTGTTTGGGTAGTATTATCTTTAAGAATTAGGAGGTAATCGTGATGGAAAATATATGTAGGCTACAGCAATAAATATTAAGATAATCATTCTCCTGGTTAACAGCAGCACTGGGCTCCTTGAATCGAGTTTGTTGCCAGGGTTTTTTTCCCATCAGTTCCCTGCTTGCATGATAGTTAATTGATTCTGGGATTTTGAGATGCAAGCTCGTTGCTCGTTGTCTTCTCTAACATTCATGCACGGTTCAAACAGGGTGCAATGCTTCGTTTTGTTTTTAAGGTAACTGTTAAGCAGCTTTGCCTTGCATTTCAACAAGTCTCTGGCCCTTTCATAGGCCCCTTGGTCTATGTTGCTCAGTGATGGAGGTCGTTTCCTTCCTTTTCCTCTAATGAGAAAGTAGCCTATTGTGTTCTTCGGGACACCAAGGGTGGTGTGATAGGATCTGACATGAAGCAAAGCTACCACCTTTAAGTTAATGATTTTCCAATAACAGCGTGTCCTAGTGTGTTTTATTACTTTTATACCACAGCTAAGTTTGCTCTAGCAGCAAGTTGGCATTGTTTGTTATAGCAGCTATAGCCAACCATATTCCCACCAACCACTTTTTTCTCTCTTCAAAACTTAAAAAAGTCTTGTCACTAAAAATAAATCAATAAAAAAGCCTGCAAAGCTCTCTGTCACAAAAAAGATTAGAACAGCATTGGAGATTCTCTCAGTAACCGTAAAACGTTATGAAAAAACCTTTTTGTGTCTTTTATCAAATGATGTCGACTGTCCACTAAAAAGCTCCTGTGTATGTTGTTGCTGTGAACAGATAACATGCTGCAAGCAACAGATTGATCTTAAACTCATGATCTGTGTCGCAGCTGGCAGGACTGTCAGATCTACTTAAACAACACCTGATTCTGATCTTATCCTGATCGATAAGAATCAAGCTTTCAACAGTGCTGCATTATAACACCGTCTCTGTAATCTGTAATCTTATTGCTGTCACATGGCCCAGTTTTACAGTACCAGAGTCACTGATGTAAATCACTAAGGACTAGGTATTTGTCACAACATTGTCATGACTACAATATGAGGTGACGTATTTCTGCACTGGAAATTGTGCTTAAACTAAACTAATGTTTTGGATTTTAACTTTAAGATTTATTCTGAATTACTGAAAAACTGCATGTACATGTGAGCAGCAGGTTTCTTTGCACATGTGGTTGCAGTTTATAATTGACCAAAACATTTCACACGCTTACGTATTGTAAAAGTATTTTTAAATGAAAGTTTTCATTGATTAAGGTTATTTGAAAAAGTTGTGGCAGCAGCAATTTGCACATTTTGCAGCTGGGGGTGATGGATGGGGTGGCGGTTTACTGAGTAAGATTTTTTATTAATTATTGTCTGCAATGCACATGTGATGAAAACTACCTAATATTTTAGTTTAGCAATACATTTTATTAGAGATGGGGGGGAAATTGATTCAGTGATTCACCATTCCCCACACTGAATGGGATAGAATAGAAAGGAATAGAAACCGATGGAATTGGCTGGTTTTCAGTTTGATTAGGGAAAAATCGGTACTAATTGGTGATGCTTTTAGGTAGAATCGTCATTTTAATTGATTCAGCACCTAGGTATTGTGATAATATCGTATCGGGAGGTGACTGGTGAGATCAATGCCTACATTTCATGCTTTTTACTTAGATCAAAGGTATTTTTTGGAATGTAAATAATGTACATTTTAAAGCGTCTGTATTATCCCTAATTATTTCATTTTAGATCAGCACAGATTGTTTTAATTACTCACATGGTTTTTACAAGTTTTTATTGACTACATTCTCAAACTGCTAAACAACAGAATACATGTTTCTTAAGTTGTTATTTTAAATTACGTTTGAATTGAACTTTATACATACACATTTTGCAGAAATGCAACTGTTGGCATCATGCATGTCAACACAGATTGTAAAAATTATCTAACATGGGTGTTCTCTAACCTTTAGCTAGGTTTGGAAATGCTTCTTAGTGTTTCATTTAGCTTAGGATGTTGGAACTAACATTAGACCATTTTATGCTTATTTAGCTTATAAAAGTTCAGGACTAACTTCACACTAAATGGAGCTTAAACGATCTGAATTTAAAATGGTGGCAGGTAGAAACTAACAAATTTACAAATTTACTCCATGCCACAGAAATAACCAGCATTTGCAGGGTAATTTGGCATTTTAATACATAATACATCAGAAAACACTTACTTATGCTAATGTTATTAATATACATCTAATGTCTGATTTATTCATAAAATTATTTACTAGCATTGTTTATTAATATTTCTGTACTATACTTGAAATCGTTTTTACACCTTCATTCGTGAGAAATTGTATCACCGGTTTGGAAATTTAATAAAAAATTTAGCACCACGTAATATGTATCCTTTATGCAACATTAATCTACAGTGTGAAATGTGTATTGTGTATTTTTACACTTTAATTATTATCTGCTTTTTGTCCTAGTCACTGAGGAGTCCTAAAATGGTTATTGTAAAGTATGTTCCTCTTTAACATGCAGTGAGAGAACCGTATGCTGTCACCTAGTTACATCAACACTTGTTGTGCAGATTTATAGCTTCCTTTGTAATTTGACCAACCTGCAAAAAGCTGTAATCTCAGAGTACAATACTGAAGTCTCTAAAGAGCTTCATGCCTCCTGGGGTTCTTTTACTCTGATACTTTGCTTTCAGGAATGTGTGGTATATCTAGGCTTGAGGATTTGATTTCTTCTGCCTACCTGGATGGTTATCCCACAGTCTCATATGCACTTTTTTATTCAGCTAATTCGCAAATTCGCTAAACCTTGAACGTTGCAGCCTGATGGGCTAAATGCACCTCTGTGTATGCAGACTCCTGTGTGTTCACTCTTCCAAGCAATGGTTTTACAACACAAACATTTGAATACGGTCATACAGCGAGGGCCGTGGAGCACAATATAGTAACAGAAGTGCAGATTACATGACATTATCATTGTCAGAACTCGGATCTCAGAGTGGCTAGTAAACAAGATATCCTCTCATGTTTACTATCAGGCAACGGGAAAAGGTCTGTGGTTGGTAGTCAGTCAGAGTCTTCCTGTTAAAGCAGCAACCCAGTCGCATCGAAAAATCTGCAGAGACTACAAAGAGTCTGGTACTTTTTTGACGTGTGCCAAAAAGTACCAGACTCTCTGTAGTCTTATTAGACTGATTTAAACAGAGAAAGAATTTGCCATGATCCATTCAGGTTGGAGTAGGCTACTAGAAGTTATCCTTTTTTTTAATTTTTTATATATGTTTTTTTCCCCCCTGATCTGATTTTAGTTTATATGAAGTTATATGGTGGTTTTATAAAGGAAAATAAAGGAAACAGACGAGCTCTCTCTGTTAGCAAATGTATGAGGAAGTGTACGTGTGTGCGTGCACGCCTGTGTGTGGTCACATGGTGTTACCAAGATTTCGATTTTTGTTATTCAATATATTACAAACCATATTTCTCTGCTTCACTTTGCCCAATACTGCAGACAATGCTTTGAAAATTTTACATTTTTTTTGTGCACAGAGAACATGTATAAAATATATTGAATGGTTTTGTTGTTTACTTTATACTATATATAGTAATATAACTGTGTTTAAACAAATGTAACAAGTTAAATCAATTGTAATATATTTCAAATGTTTTCTTTTCAGTTATATTAAACTGTCATTTGCTTGTGTGAATCATATGAGGAAGCATAGATTAGGTAGCAACATTTGCTGCTCTTTGCAGATAAAAAGGGTAGTCTATGAGTTAATCCACACTTTAGCTATTTAAAGCTTCTGACATTTACAGTATAGGAAATGAATAAAATGTGTTTTAGCTGGTACAGAGTTTGTCGCATTGAAAAGTCTGTATGCTTGTTGTGCAGATGATGGTGATGATAGTGTGCTAAAGCTTTAGTTCAGGATGAGAACCTCAAATCTGCTGCAAATAGGAGGAAGTCACTGCACAAAAGGAAGTGGCCTGATCGCCTCCCACTCTCCACTGTCTCGCTGTCTGCCACATGCCCTGCACTACACCCTCGCGCTTTAGAGATTAGGGCCAGGCTATACTGCTCGTCATTCACATCATGTTAAATGCCTAGTAAAGTCACTAATATAAAGTTAATCCTTTTATAGCCAGTAGATCATTAGCCCTGTTATATAGTGGGGTAACTGAGGTTCTGTTCTCAAAACAGACTGCTCCTGTTAAGTACTAGAGCTTTCAACCCATAAACACCAAAGGGCGTAGAATGACTTGGAGTGACTCAGTACGATGTTCCTGGCCTTCTTTGAAAAAAATAAAATAAAAAGATGTTGTTCATGTGGAATGAAAAAAGCATAAAAATAAATCTATAAATCATGGCCTTGGTTAATTAGGTTTGATATTTAACGGAATTACATCCAGTCATCAGTTTTTATTTTTTTGTCAGAAGCTACTTTAGTCTAAATGACTTGCAAGTTAGACAGTGTAAAGGAGCAAGTATCACCAAACTGACCAGAATCATATGCAAGAGAAAACAAAAACAGAAACAATTATGCCGAAAGTAATAATTTACAGCCACCATGCTTTCTAAATGGGGGGCGAAAAAATACCTTTTCTGAATGAATATACAAAAATACATTTCCAAGATGTTAAAAACTAATGTGGGTGTCAGATGACCTTCTCAGTCTCCAGACCAAGTGTAGGCAGTGCAGGACGTCTGGCAGCTTTATAACAGACATATCAACACAAATGAGGAAAATTTCCCTAGCAGACTGACAGAAATGATAGCTTACAGGATGCAGAACCTGGTAGCTGTAATAAAGATAAGATTCAAGATAGCTTTACTGACCATGTGCAAGGAGTGCATTGGGCTTCTTCCTGGTTTTAGCCTCCATGCTTACAGACAATAAGATGGAGAGCGTACAGTACTGCACAGTTACCCACTCACCACCTGATATGATTCCATTTGATTAAAATTGCGATTCTATAAGTATCACGATTTTGTAAATATCCCGTTTTTGATTTTACATTTCCTCTGATTTTGTTACAATTTTAAACCTTTAAAAAAAACTTTAATGCTTAATTAATCCTAGCCCATTTCTTATAGCATTACTTTTCTCATTTAAAAACCAAGGGCGGAATTTAAACAATACAAACTAACTTCAAATACAAGAGTTTAATTTTAAATTAAATTAACCAAAAAGGCAAAAATTTTCGGTCATCCCCAATAACCATTTCTAAACAAATTTTCTGCAAAGCAAATGATTCACTCGTACCCTCACGGGATGCCAGTGTGGGAATAGTTTAAGTGTGCCACCTGTTGGATTATAAAGAAACAGATGTTTTACCTGTTTTACAGATGCCTCTAAAGTCTAAAACTCACAACTTTAAAGTGAGTGCGCGGGTTAAGTGGCTGCTAGCATGTGGGCACGCTGGGTTTCTACCGCATACATTTTCACTGTAAACTTTAAGACTTGTTTAAGTGTTTGTAATGAGTGTGTTTGAGACTAATTCATTTATAGCGTTTGAAGAAAAAGTCTTTTAAGGCATAATTTTTAATAATGTAATATCGTAAAAATGCGGGGTTCTGTTGCATCACTAGGAAGTTTCTGTTCACGGTACAGAATTGTTTATATCCCGGGCTGATCGGCCAAGCACCAATCATGGCCAAGCAAACAGAACACCAGCCAATTCTGGTCACTGGCCGATCGACCGGGTCACCTCTATTGTAAACGTAAAAATAGTATTTAAAAAAAATCAATTTTGGAGTCAGTGTGGCGATATATGAATAGCCCCCCCCACACACACACACACACACAAAAAAAAAATCACGATTCATATAGGGATAATGCAATTAAAGACACATGATTTTTGACTCACTTCCCTCAAAGTAAACTTTTACTGAATGTGGCAACTGCATGCAACTTGAGATGGCTATAAAAATGACGGGGCCACTGCTGCCTCAAGTGTTCCAAACCTACCCATTGTTTTGGAGTTAATATCTATATTTTATGTCTATTTATTAAAATATTTTGACCTGAGTTTGAGTTTTTTTTTTTTTGTGGCCAACACAGTACTTCCCGCTGCTGCTTAATGTAAAGCTGATAAATGTCTCTAAAGTCGCATTGTTCCACTAGAATTATTAATCACAGTGATATAGTGCTACTGAACTGTTAATGTCAGACCTAATATTCCAGCATCATGTCTGATATATTATTATTATTATTATTATTATTATTATTATTATTATTATATACTGTATATTGTGTATATTATCGTACATTGGCTTACATGAAGGTTAATCTTCATAGAGCTACATGACACCTTCGTAAATCCTTCATGACAAGTGACAGTAAGCCTACTTAAATATTTCACATGTAGATGGTGTTATAGAAAAGCAATACAACATGAATGAGCTTGCTGTTATATGAAACTAATCATCAACAAGGTGCCAGTTATCATCAGACTATTGCTATCCTGAAGAATTTTTAGATTTTAGATTTTTTACCTCTTTATTTTATTAGAACTGTAACTGCAAGTAAGTCACTAGTAGTAGAAGACACGTCATAAGTACTGTTTTTCCCCTATAAACAGTCAAAATCATAAGTTGGTCATTTTTTAAGTTATAGCTTTACCTCTACAGTTTATCTGATAGAAGAGACATATCTTTCAGCTGGAATTGTTGTTCCATAGGTGATTTGTAATTAATCACATCTGAGCAAGCATTGCATTATTGTGATGTTTTCCAGCTTTCAAAGTGAGTGTTACATTTCAAATCATCAATCAAAGCTGCTCTGTAAAGCATCATGGACTTAGTCATTTATGTACTGTTTAATTGATGCCTGTCTAGAGAAGCCTTTTGAAAAAAAAAATTTTTTTTGTTATGAAGACGTTCATGTGGCTGTCATGTGGTAATAGAAAATGGTTACCATGGCCTGTATGTTGTAATTAAATTTTTTTTTTTTTTTTTTTGAGATAGAATGGTTGGGGGTGGGGGAAGACCGAAAAAAGGACATCAGAGGGAAGTGAAATGAGGAAATGCCGGCATGTGTGCTGTTTACAGTGTTGCGTACTCCCAGCCCAGTTCAGATCAGTGGTTCAATGATTTTTCAGTATTGATTTAGTCTCTCATCAACCTTTCCCTCCCCGAGTTCAATTGAAAGTGGATTTTAGAATCATGCTATAGCCTTATATGATCATTTAAGGTACTGTATTTGATGGCTCACATATTTGCTTTATTTTTTTTTTTGGTTGTGTAATTGTGATGCAGGACTGCAGTGCTGAGCTGTGTACGCGTTATTTGACACTGTTAAGACTTTGTGTGTTGGTCTGTCTTGTACAGTAGATGTTCTCTTAAAGATTATACAAGTCATTTTATACGTACAAGTCATCCTCTATCCCAGGAGTTCTCAAACCTAATATTCAAAGGTATGAATCTGATTCTAATTAATTAATTTATCTATTTTTTATAATTTGCTTATAATTTACAAGCAACCTATATTCACATTTAAGACAGTCAGAGAGAAAGTAGTTTCAAGCATAGCAGAAAAATGCCACTGTTTTACCATCGGATACTTCAGCCAAACAAACTCAAATTTTAAAACATGCAAAAATGTCAAAAGGATTAAAAATACATTATTAAGTTAGTGTAAAAGAAATTTTCTTTTTTACCTGCAAATTGTTGCTTGTCAACCTAAACAGTGCCACCTTTTAACATTACAAAATTTATATCTGTTTAGAAGAAATTTTACCTGCAAGAGAAAAATCTTTATTAAAGTACATTTGCTTTTATGCCTGAATTAACTGATTAAACAAACTGACCATAAAGGACCACTTAAGAGGACACTGTAATATCAAAATGATTTTGAAGTAAAAGTTACACGGTACCGTAAGGGCTCGTTCACATCACGTCGAAAAACATGAAAAAAGAAAAAAAAACTTTCTCCTTCCTTCCCACCGATGCTAAGCAACCATAAGCATTTTTAACCATATTATTCACCATGTTGTATTATTCATGCTATCTGATAAGATTGAAACTCCTGTTAGAAATAACCTTTTTTAATGAATGGTAATAATTGTATTAATTGTAATAATTGAAAACCTAGTGCTTTATGTAGGCTGTACAATGCCTTGTTCCACACAAGTAGTCCCCTTGTTCGGGGGGTTAGAGAGGGATTTGGGATTTAGTCTTGTGTAAAAAGCTAGTGAACTTTGTAGTTTGCTTTAGCCGTGAACAAAACCACGCAGACATTTCAGAGGCAATTCAGAGTGTCTATTACTAAGGAGGCAAAGTGTTGTTTAAGATGACATAATGCTATCAGATGTGTTATCAGATGCTGTCACTGACAGTTAGTGTAATTAATGATGGTTAGGACACCTGTGATGCGGAGTAATGCATATAGTGAAACGTCCCAGAGCCCAGATGCGCTACAGTATATTAACATTCGTTGAAACAGACAAATCTGATTGAATCCAATCAGATTTGTCTGTTGGAACTTCCTGTTGTATAATAAATTGAGTTGCTCCTCTTCAGCCAACTACTACCGACTACAGTATGGACACAGCGATTGAACCTGGGACAAAATTGTCTCTCTTTTTCTCTCTTTTTCTCTCAGTGTGAGTAGCTGTGCAGGACTGCGACCTTGGCCAAGTGCCTGGGTGGCTCTTCCTTCCCTCACCTTCCTCCGCTCATCTGCTGGTAAGTTACCTGTGCTGTAGTCTTTGGGGTTATGTGTATGCATGAGATACTGTACAGATGAGATCACAGCATTTTTTTCCTTGATTTGTGAAAAATTTAATAATAATGACAGAATTTTCAGTTATTGTTAAATGATTTGATTAGTATTAACGTTCCATTCCCAAGTTAACCCTTTAATTGGCAAAATGTACTGAACAGAGTGAAAATGAAGTTACCTTATGGCAACAAATCAAAGAAAGGTTTTACCAGACTGCAGTTTTTTGGGCTTTTGCACACAATGATTTATAAATGCATTGATGATCTATAGTAAAGGACACCATATGCTGTCTCTCATGTTTTGGTGCGTATCATATAAATGCGATGTGCAATAAAATACAGTATGCCCATACATTGTACTAATTCCCATTAGGAAATATTGAAAAAAATAAATAAATGAGCCTCTGGAATATTTGCTGCGCTTGTAACTGTAGCGGCTTTGCAGTGTTGCGTTTCAAGTAACTCGACTATAGCAGCTTTGTATTGTCTTGTGTATTGGAGTAGTAATGTTTTATACTAATCCCTGTACCTGTATATACACAGAACAATAATAACATAATTGTTTGATTGTTTAATAATGATGATAGTAATAATAGGTTGATCTCTAGGGGAAAGGGGATCAGATTTGTGGTTTATCACTAAAATTATTCCAACAAGAATACAGAAAGAAGTATGCCATTCAATGTTAGGAGTAATCCTTAACAAATCCTTGCTTCGTGTCACCCTCTTTGTATAAATAGAAATGTACAGTATAATTGTTTTGATGAGCAGATTAAATATGAGTACTATACGACACATGCTGTACCAGTTCTGTCTTCCCGTTTCCCCATTGGCTGCGTCGGTAATCACAGGGTTAAAGATATCGGAATGTAACCAGTCAGCACGAGGAGACGAACACGTTCCACTGCGGATTAATCTCGAAAATGTTTTTAACAGTCGTTACATTCAAATTGGCATTTCTGCCCAGTAAGAGGAAAATTATGCCTGTCTTTCCCAAGCTTTGTGAAGTGCACGCTTAGGCCTGTTTGCTGTCTGTCATACGCTCATCATTCACCTACTTGGATGAACATATTTGGTCTCTTGTCTCAGTGTTGCACCTCAGTCAGGCCGTGTTAAAGCATGAAATATCTTTAGGTGCCTTTTGGTGCCGATTCCTTTTTCTCATGACAGACTGTAGTTTACAGTAAGTGCTTTACTCTAGCATGTAGCTACAGTAGTTTCTGTGCCGAATTTTTTTCTTCTTCTTTTTTTTTTTTAAACAAGAACGTATTACTTTGTTAGTTCGGCATCTGGTGTGCCAGCTGATGATCTGTGTGGGTTAGAATATGGGCTCTGACTGTAGCCGCCTTAGTCACGACTGGTCAGTGAAAAGGTTCCTGTCTCTCACAAGTAATAGTGTTAATACTCTGTACTTGTATATTTGTATTGCTGAAGTGTCGCTAAAACTCCATAAGAACAGCACTGGTGAACTCCTCTCTTAGGTCTGTCTCAACCTTTCGCTTCAAAACAATAAACTTTTAGGATAAGGTTGTAGTCCTGAATTGGACTTCCTTGATGCTTCCATTTAAAATTTGTGGTGAGAAAAGGGTGAGAACTTTTTTTTTGTTTGTTTGTTTTTTTTTGTTTTTTTTCACACTTCTGTCCATGCACGAGACTTTGCTGAAACTTTTCTTGACAGAAGAAGTAGATGGAGAAGGAGATGGAGTAAATTTAGTACTAGGAAGGAAAGCATTTTGCAATTAGATTTCAAAAAGATTTCAGCTATGTGCAATTTGCGTACTACTACTGTAAGTTGGTGTTCCTAAAATGATGCATCGACAATAGAGATTTGCACATGGAATAACATTTCTTTTTTAAATTTTTTTATGCACAAGTATACAGATACAGCAATGTATCACATTCAAGATTCCGACACAAAGCCATTCTCAGTGTTTCTAGTAGTTACTCTGTGTATACAGTAATTCTGTGGTGTGCTTTGCTCATATGTTGTAGTGGTGCGTTTGAGACCCTCGTACGGTCGTTGGGTTTAAAGGATTAATTTCAGTCTTATGACTCTGGACTTCTGAAAGCTGTACACAGTCAGGAGAGAGCTAGAGCTGGGTTTTAAAGCTGTTCAGAAGTCACGTGACATTTGCAATAGTTCCTGAGTTCATAATGTAACTTGAGAATTGTTAGCAGTGGGACAGTGCTGCCCCCTCCTGGTGAAGCCGCTGCATAGCTGTGATGTATTCATTCTTTCTTATTAGCTGCTGTGTATTACGTGTATGAGTAATGTTGTTGCTTTTCATGCCTCTACGGTGGATTTAAGTGACTGATTTCAGCTCCATTTATCTACTCTTGTGCTGAGGATGCCATAGTCTTTTTACAGGCATTCAGCTCTGGCACCTTATAAGCATGCTACTGTATATGGATAAAGCTCGCTCTCTCAAACATTTCCACAGTGTGATGCATTGACACTGTATAGCATTATTTCTGATTAAATTGAACTGCTTATCATATCGCATCCTATGGCCGACTCCCCGTTGCATAGATTGGTCACAGAATAACCTTTTCAATGTGTTTTTAAGTAAAACTAAAAGTATGCGTTTGACATATGTTGAGTGTTTTGTAATAAATTAAATGAAGATAATATGTGCTATGTGTTAATTTGCATCTTTAGATTTTTTTTTCTTTTACATTTGTTAAAACAACTCAGAATTAGTGCACCCTCAATAGGTGGCGCTATTGGTCAAATTATGTCCCTTGTATGTGATTGTGAGGATGGTGTTTGCGCGGCTTGTTTTGTTGGTTTATGCATTTTATCTATTACATTATTTTAGTGTGAATTGGTCTTAGATTATCTGAAGAACTACTGTTAAAAAATAATTAAAAAGAGAATAAAGTCAACATTTCAAACAGCTTGATAGCAAAATGCAGGGTTTTTGAACTTTTACTAATTTTGGCAGTTTATTAAACCAAATGTTTCAGCTGAAAAGTGACTAGATAACATTATTTTATTATTTTATTTTATTATTTTTTTTATTATTTTAACTTCCACATTTTAGACAAAACACAACATGATCAAAAGCTGACGTCTTCTAGCAGGCCAATCACATCACTTCTTTCTGTCACATGATCAGTTAAACAACGGCGAGTTGCAGCGAGTGAACTAAAGGGATTTTTTTCAGAAAATGTTGAAGACAAGAAATGGGCTGTTTAAACTCCTTTACTGCCACTTCAGTCACCCCAGCATTGATGGAGTAGAAGTGTTCATCACTTAACATCTCGCTAAATATAAGATCTTTTTAAATGTAAAAGATACATTTAGCAATTTGGATGTCGTGCAAACGCCTAAACAAAGCTGTTATACTGTATAGAAACAGCTTAAAACTTCTGTTTTATTTTCGAAATGAAATACATTTCCAAATACTTCTCTTTTTTTCCCCCTCTTGTGCCCATCACTCGTGGAAATTTGGTGCATTTGGGATCCATGATACACCTACGGTTTCAAAATAAACAGAGATGTAACATTACAACACTATAAAGATATGCAAGCTTTGTTTGCAGGACTTACTCAAGATTTTTCCAGATTTTCTCCCAAATTTAGTCGGAATCAATTCCCACCAGCACTCCCACATCAAGGCTACAACCACCTACCAGGGAGGGCGAAGGCTAGCGCGTGTTTCCTCAGAGCCACGTGAAGCTACTGTACCACCCTTTTCACGCAGTGTTGAGAAGCACTTTACCACTTCGCCACTCCGGAGCCTGTTTGTGCTTTTTAACACCACTGCAACTCAAAGGAAACAAATACTATCTATTAGTTTGCAGTGCTTCTTGCTCTGTTTGAAAAACGTGTTTCTCTTAAAATTGCAAAAATGTAGTTATCTCATTTTGCAGTCAAACTGTTTGTCATACTTCTAATTAATTTATAGTTATTTACTGCATTTAAAAGAGATGGGGAAAATCAGTTCAGTGATGTATCTCGAGTCTTTTGTGAGGCAATTCATACTGACTCCAAAATAGATTTTTAAAATAATTTTTTTTTATTAAGATATGTTTGTATTTGACGTGGTAAAATGTTGCCGTTCCTGTTTGATCCTGCAATGCTTCTGCAGCATCCTGTGTGTGGGAGAAAATAATTTGCTGAGTATGTTTAAACGTGTAACGAAATCTGAAAAAAAAAGATTATTATTGAATCGGGATGTATGTATATATGTATGTATGTATGTACAGTATATATTCAATTCAATTCAATTCAATTTTATTTGTATAGCGCTTTTAGCAATTGTCATTGCCGCAAAGCAGCTTTA
>JAOVVA010000027.1:9162902-9175056 GCA_028565275.1 Leiocassis micropogon | reverse complement strand
AAACCGGAGTACCTGGAGGAAACCCACCAAGCACGGGGAGAACATGCAAACTCCATGCACACAGAGACGGGAATTGAACACGGACCCTGGAGGTGCAAAGTGACAGTGCTAACCACTACACCACTGTGTGCCGTTCCTCTTGGTTATTATATCGCAACATTTCTAACAAAGTCTTTCCAACTACATTAAATAACCGTTGCCTTAATGAAAATTTTAAGACATCAGCAATTATTATATTTTGTTCTTCATTTTTCGTTTACTCTCTTAGCTTGAGAGTAATGAGTAGCGTAAACCATACTGTTAAGTCCACCACTCACATGTCTGAGTGTATTAGCATTACTATAGAACTGATTGGGTATTACACAATACACATTAATGTAAACCTTTAATTTGCACCGCGGCTGGCACTACATTCAGAGCCATGCTGTTCTAGGAAACTAATCAGTAACTCGTAACCAGTTGCATTTGTGAATTCAGTATCTCTGTGGTACAAGAAGCTTTTTGACTTTTTTTTTTTTTTTTTTTATTACTGAGGTTTTTTTTTTTTCCATATAAGTATTTATTGTAAATGACCCTAAAAGGGCTGACGGTTTAAGGCAGTGTGTACAGTATGTCCATGAGCCATATTATTTGGTGTCTAGTGTGGTTGTGTGAGGAATCTCGAAGGCATGAGGCAGATTTGACTTGGGTCTGGTGACTCATGTAAAATGCTTGCAGTGGCATATGTGGATGTACGCACTGAAAGGAGGGGAAGGATTATTTAAACATTAAGTGGGTTAGTTTCCTTTTAATTTAGAAATGTGTCATCCAGTGATGGTCTACGCTTCTTACCCGACCACACACTGTGTATCCGGGATAACATTTTCCTAAGAACATTTCCCTGGATAGTTATATGTTTGTGGCAAATAGAGATTTGTACTCCTGCTTGGACACTGCACTCCACCACTCCACTCTTAATTAATATGCCAAATCATAAGGAATAATACAGTTCTGTCGGAGGAAAGATCTGTTTTTGTAACTTTTGGTTAGGCCTTGTCTTTTTCATCCAAATCAACACTTAGTTGAGTAGGGACAATCAGAAAGCATGACCAAAAGTAACCAGAACCACAAGAAAGCTAATCATTAACATGACTCTGCTCACATTTTCTTTGCCCTCGAAACTCGGAAATATTTGCAGAGCCAAACCTTGAGACAGGGAGTGGCACCTTTCATACTTTAATCTCTGAACGCTCAGCAGAGGGTGCTATATGCCTTACAAATCATCCCAATCCTCTTAGCGCAAGTCTTCTGCATCCCAAACACACCACCCAAACCCCAGTGCCTTTGCCCCACCCTTAGCGCAAAAATCTCAACTCTTCCCCAGATTAACACCATTAATCTGAGTTTACTGTACACCAGGCCCTCTTCCTATGATTTGTATCTGTATGGTGGTTAAGTGAAGAAGGCGAGCGAGTCACGGCCGAAATGTCACTGAGGGTTTAGGCTAGTGGAGTGACCCATGCTATTTTTACTTTTAGACATATTTAGACATATGTGTGAATATGTGTTCAGCTGTCTTTGTAGCCAAATGTGCTTATGATACAAATACACTGAATGAGACCATCAGTGCTAATTTATAGCTGGTGCCTCCCCCCCCCAAAAAAAAAAAAATGTAAGCAAGAAGAGTTTAGATGAGCGTAGGGTGTAAAAGTAGGCTTTGGTCTAGTGATACTGATGTTACTGTAAGTGTACTATAAGTATGCTATGTGTGTTTGGGGGTGGGGAGGAGACCATTTTTACAACTCCGTGAGGACAGAATGTTCTCACAAGGAGCAGGTGTGTCTATCTTATGCTGAGACATGGCTATTTATCATGAGGAAAACTATTGTTTTATTTGAAAGCTGTTTTGTTGATATATAAAAAAAAAAAAGTAGAGAGAGGCTTTGTTAGGTTAAGGTTGGGACTTGGTGCGAACATTTTATGAATTTGCTCCATTAATAACGATGGTAGGTCTTCAGAAGAATAGTGAAGGGTGTGTCTTTGTGTTTGTTGACTTCTGTACGATGGTCCTGCACTAAACTACACTGTACTCTTGCTACTCATGCTTATCTTTTTCTACTTCAGTTTTGAAGTCTTATATGCAGGAGAAGATGCCGCTAAGGTATAGTGTCTCAGTCCCACCATTTCTAAACTACAGTCCTGTGTTTTTTCTTCTATTCGTCATTATTAAAGTTAGCATTTTTTAAAGATTATAAGGATCAGGGTGGTTTTGAAATGCAAACAGGGGTAAGGGCAGAATGTATGTGAAGAGTGTTTGATGATCAAATAGACTTTGTAGGCCTTGTGCAGGTTTGACTTAAAATTCTTCCCCAGTCCATCAGTTGAAGGTGCCATGTTTTGGCTTGTTCTATTTTGTTGCTATGGTTTCGTGCTTTGATCATGAATGGTACCATGAAGACTAAGAGGTGCTATTGAAGAAGGGGATTAACCAAAACTGCTCTGTTAGATCTCATGGCCTCATGTCTGCAGATCTGACCTGCAGTAATAAAAATGAATAATTGTTAGATAATATTTAAACAGGTAACACAAGTGATTTGACTAAGGTAATTGGAATTAAGGTTCATGGCTTTGAATTATTATTTTTTTGCCTGTCAGAAATCAAAAGAACTGCGGTTTTTTTTTCTGATTAAAAATATATATTTTTTTCTTTTTATATATTATTATTGTTGTTGTTTTGTTTTACTTCAGCTCTTTTCACAAAGTGTAACAGCTTGTTATTCCATCTGAATGGAGCTATAAATGACAAACCTGCACTCACCCATTAACCCTCTTTCATGTGGTTCATGAATGTGGCGTGTGCCAGTTGAAGGGTCAAACCCTCCATTTTCTGCCTTTTTGATGGGGTGAGTATTATGGTGTCCAGGCTAATGCTAATAATTCACCAGTGCACCCCAGGAGATTCACCCCAGGTAGTAACTGCCTGCGCCGCTGCTGCAGCTGAGGACACAGTAACACAGTAGAATAGAGAGATGTGCATATTCACACACTCCCATACACACACACATGCATGCATAAGTACGTCATTAATACCCAGGTCATGTTTGCAAACTGTAGCAGACACATTAGCCAGGCATATCTATGTAGAGAAGAACTGTTTAGGGAATTATGTTTACTATATACTTTAATTTAACAATGATGTACAGTAAGAATAAACTGAGAGACCAAGATAGTGCCCAAGGCATTGGGGCCAAGGTATTGTTTTTCCTTCTACTATCTAAGTAATCAGCTAAGGCTTAAAGAAATATTAATGTTTTTTATCCTTATCTCCTTCCACCTCATCTGTAGTGCAAGTCTGATTACCATAGTCAAGAATTACAACACGTTTCTCTGTACTGAGAATATTCTAATATTTACTAGAATAAGAAATCTACAAACAGATAATGAAGTCCTCGACGAATATTAAAATATGTGACAAAATCTTGAAATTAAATCTAGATCTAGAAAAAAATATTGTAGACATAAACAAAGGGCGAATGTTTTACCAAAGCTGTTTTTAAGTAGCTATAGTGGTGGCCAAATGTATTAAGACAGCATATTTGTCATGAATTATAGTTCTCACTGTGCACAAAACATGTGATCACTGATTAGTTCTAGCCCACTGTATCTAGCTAAAGAGTGGTGCTAATTAACTGAAAATCTGGCTTATGTGACAATTGTACTCAGCGTCCAGAGCCATGGACTGGGTCATCTCCAGAACAGAGAAATCTGTTGGACCATGTTGAAGAAAGCAGCAGCAGCAGTCAAGAAACCATCTTTTGTATCTTGAGGAAGCAATCAAGCATAAAAAAGAAGAGGAAAAACATGGAATTTCACTTTTGTCCATCACTCTATAGCAACACAGTAAAGTACTTAATCTTTGCAAAGCGAGATCCTAATTTAAGGGCATTTCTGTGTTTTAATAGACCACATTCTCATAGAGGTACAACTGGGGAATCTGTTCCGGCCAAAGAGGCAGGTTTGACTGACACGATTAAAATAGGCCATGTTCAGAGTTCAGTTCAGGGCACTGAGTTAGGAGATAATGTAGATCTCAGCGATAACTATAGACTTGTAAGTTAATCAGACAGTTATTCATCACCTACTTTAAAGTGAGTTATAATATCAGGTGATGACAGAACAAATATAATGTAAGTGTAATAAAAGATGACTGCTTGGTCAGCTTATTGATTAAGCCATTAGCAAGTTTTACAAAATGTCCAAAGACATTACTTTTGTCATCATCACCTTCATTTTTCTATGTTGGCACTTTCTTTTTGACTCTATTGGTGCATGAAATAAAAAAATCCTTTCATAAGTAGTCACTCCTGCAGCTCTTAGCATTAGATTGTGACAGTGAAGAATTCAGTACATCCCTTTGATTAACCTGAATCAATGTGTTTGTTACACGCGTATGTTTTAAGGCAGGGTATCATAAGACATGTACTGGAGGGATTGTTTAAACACCATCACATTCTTTCTTTAAGTGTACTTTCTAGATAGTTAATTTGATGATCCTGGAGATTTCAGTGTAAACAAGTTCCTGTATGTGCAGAGGTTTTTTTCTTTTTCTTTTAGGTATTACTTTCCATGTAAAGTAACTTTGACAGGATCTTGGACAGATTTTTTTATATATATAGTGACTCACTAGGCAGTATAGTCTTATATAATTGCTAGTTATGACCAAGCAACTTATTTGGGCTGGAGGCATTCCATGAGTGCTGACATAGAATAGAACAGCACTGGGATGTTTAACTATATTGTATGCATCACGCCAACACTTCACCAGTGTTCCAATAATCATTAACCCCTGATCAAGGGCACTACTTGGTGTGTGGAACAAGGGATTGTGTACACAGCGCACTAGCTTTCCATTTTATGCTATTTCAGATTCAACCCTGGAACTATTCTAAAGTGGAATAAGTGGAGACACAAATATAAACTTTTAATACACTAACTATTAAAAAAAATAATTACACTGACTGTCGGCCGTCCACTCAACACTAGTTCCACCAGTCACAGAAGAATGTATGTTCACTGAGCAAAATAACTGGTTAAATAAGGAAAGAAATAAAAATCTGTTGATAATAAATGGCGTTTGTAGAACTGTTATATAAAAGCAATATCTCACTTGAGGCCGTGTTGTTGTGTTCTGTTCACTGCCTCTAATGTGATATTACTGAATTATGAATCTTTTTAATTTTCATATTAACAATATGACCAAGTACACCACAAGAGCTTTTGACAGTATGGTAGGTGGGCAATGAGCAATACAGCTGGGACACTCTCTCCCTCTTTCTCATCGTCATACAACCATTTCACACTTACTTCTGGTTAACTGCGGTAAACTTGACTTTGGTGGTACTTTTATCACTGTCAGCTCTTTCAACAGCGCCGTGCTTGGATTGGATTCCATCTCATGAGCCACTTTGTGTTGGCTTAATGAATACATGCAAATGAGCGAGTTTAAAATGTAAATCATTCAGTCAGTCTTTTAAATGATCAGAATGAAGAAGTATAGAGGCACACACTTCATAGGCATCTAAACAGCAGTAATGCGAAAAGCGAGCATTACATTATGCTTATGTAAATGAGAGCTTTTAAATTAAATGGTGTCATGGGTACAAACATGTGATTTGTTCACCAGCACAAGACTGCGTTGGTAATCATTTATTTTTATTCGCCAGTAGGATTTATAATACTTTCTATTCAGAATAACACAGTGCATTGGGATGGAAAAGCACTGCTTTAATTATCCTTTCATTACTTAATGTTCAGTGGATATCTATGCTGTAGTGCTCAGACTCAAAATATCAATAATATGTAAGCGTGTATTCCCTCCCCCCCCATCTCTCTCTCTCTCCCGCTCTCTCCCTTTCACTCCATTTACGGCTGTACCCATGTGACAGAGGAAAAAAAGGGAGGGGAGAGAAAACGTGCCTTTCTGGCACCAGAGATCTAGCGTAGTTCGTTGAGACACGTGGACTCCATGCTGCAATGCTGCAACAGAACGCCAGCAACCCCCTCATTTATTCCATGCATGCGCGCGTGTGTGTGTGTGTCTTCTAACAACTTTATTTAGGGGTGTTGAACACTGCTGTGGGTGTGAGGATGTTCAGTTTGTGTGGTTGATTTGCTGAGTACTTGTATGAATAGAATGCAACATTTTCACAATTTTTTTTTTTCACAAAAGCAAAATCATTAAACTTACATACAAAGCAATTAGAGGAAATGCGTTTTAGTTTTTATCCTATCTTCTGTTCTTGACCTCAATTCAGTAAGTAGGTCAGTTCACATGGCCAGCCTACAGTATGTGAGGGCTAATCTCTTAATCGAGCAGGAATGTAGAATATTCTGAACTCCAGGTTCCATCTCCGCTTGTCGCTGTGGCGCTGTTGTATCAGGTCAAAGTTTTTGGCGCATTACCTCATCGCCATTCATGCATTTATGCTCAGGCTTTTAAGTTGTACTATTTTCTCGTCCTCCACCTCCCAGGCTGCAGCCTCATTGGCTCTTCAGCAAGGGTTCAGACTTTTTTTCAGCACCATGGATACAGCGCAACGGAGGAGAGTTCAGCTTTGACCAATCGGAGGACAGGAGTGAATTCGTAAGCACCACACGGCCTCAGATGATCCCCCACGTGTACCTCAATCCCTCAATAGCTACTCTGCCCCAGCACGCAATCTCTCAAGTGGGGAGGGGGGTGTTGATGGTGTGCCAAGCTCCAAAATCTCGCCCATGGCTGCGTCTTGGTCAGTGAGAGCTTGCGCAGAGAGACGGTGTCCTTCAAGATCACAATGAAATGGGTTTTTAGCCAAAACAGCTTATAGACACAGCAAATACTGACTTGGTTGGTCCTTTTTCATATTAATAATCGTATTATTGTGTCTTTTAATGAGTTTAATGAAAACTACTTAAAAGTATAGTCAGAATCATTTTAAATATTTATTTTAAAAGGGGAGGGGACTTCTCTCATAGGCAGTCCTTTCAATATGAAACCACTCATGTTGACTTCCACCATGCTGACCCAACTTTTAAAACAATAAACCTTGAAAGATAAATGTGACATTCCCTGTAGCGCAGATATTGAAAGATGGGCAGCAGACGAAATTAACATTATGACGCCTTGAATTAAGCTCATTTTCTAAAGTGGAAATATAAAGTTTTGTGATATCTTCGGCGGTACACCTACGCCTACACCCGAATCACATCAGTGCTGATATTCAGTACAACAGCACTCCTCCTTTTGGTGTGATCTTGCTTAATGTTTGTGTTTCAGTGACTCAATTCTCACTCACTCTTATGCGCAAAGACACACTCACACAGCAATATTGCTCTCTTGCCACAGTTTTCTCTTTCCACCAATATAAATAAATACTGATAAATGAACTTGATAACGAGCAACATGTGGAAAGCATTACATGTTACATGTGGCCAACTCCGTCTGCAGGTGATGCTCGACCACACCCCGCTGCCACAATCTTCTCACTTACATATTAATCTTAACTTAAAACTTGTGCATAGAAGTGTTTTGTGTGTGTGATTTGTACAGATGGCATCTGCATGCGAGTTCTCCTTAGCATGACCTCATTGCCGCGCTAACGAGATGGAGTGTGGCATTGTGGATAGGTGCACTGGAAAGGGTGGTAAACAGTACCGGTGACAAGGGCCTTGGGCTCAGACTTCCTCACTGCTGACACAAATCACACTGTAACCTACTAACACCAAACACTCACACAGCCACATTACAGCCTCAGTGGGTAAAATAGAACTTGTGTCTAATTTTGTGCTAAGTGCCAAACTCTCCACTAACCTTTTTATGATGCACACATTTGGACTTGTTTCTTATTGTAGTGTATTTAGTGTATTCTAGGATAAAAAGCATTTAGTGAATTGTTTGTCTTCTTCCAAATTACATTTGCACTAAATTACACCTCTTACATTTGGATGTATTCAGTCTCATCTGTTTTTTCACATTGCAAACTGTACCAGAATGCATTCAAGCCACTTAATTGATATTTGGTAAGACAGCCTGTTATCACTGGAAAAATAGCTTTTTTTGTTTCCCAGAACATTAAAAAATGAATTTATTTTTAATTACGTGGGAATGTGGTGTATATTCGGCATTAAATTATTTTTAAAAAACCCATGCATTATTAAATTCAGGATTCGAGATTGTTTGAATTTTAATATCTGCCATAATTTTTTCCCTGCCTGGACTTTGACACAGCGGCACGGTAGTGTAGTGGTCAGCGCTGTCGCGTTGCACCTTCAGGGTCCGGGTGCGGTTCCCGGTCAGCCTCGATTCCTGTCTCAGTGTGCTTGGAGTTTGCATGTTCTCCCCGTGCTTGGTGGGTTTCCTCCGTGTACTCCGGTTTCCTCCCACAGTCCAAAGACACAGTCCAGATTAGGCTAATTGGCGTTCCCAAATTGCCTGTAGTGTGTAAATGAGAGTGTATGGATTGGCACCCTGTCCAGGGTGTACCCCGCCTTGTGCCCTAAGCCTCCTGGGATAGGCTCCAGGCCCCCGCGACCCTGAATACAGGATAAAGCGGTATAAACAGTGAGTGAGTGGATATGCTTTCTTTGCAGTGTGTAAGAAGAAAACAATAAAGACATTTGTTTGTCACAAGAGTTTCAAACCGACACAATTCAAGTGAAACATCAGTGGAACAAGAGAACAGCTCTCATGACCTAAAAGAGTAGCACCAAGCTGGAGAATGATAAGATTTTTTTAAGGATGTAAAACATGTAAAAAATATTTTTATTTATTTATTATTATTCTATTATTATTTTAAAATAAGTTTTAAGGACACCCTTATTAAAAATATAGTGAAGCGATTGAAAACGAGTATGTCGTTTGAGATTATTAGATACGGTGTTCCACACAGATATAAATAGAGACACGAGCATCACACTCAGTGGTTTGCTCCAGTAGCCTGACCTATTAACAGTCTAAAACATTGATTTTTTTTTTTTTTTTTTTTTTTTTACATGACTGTCATTCTTAAACCTAATTAGAGAAGGTTTCTGGTACACCAAATATACCCTTAACCAGATTTTTTTTTGACAAATCCTGTCTTCACCGGGCATCAGTCTCTGGTCTCCTGTGAGCTGTCTCTCTTCAGTGAAAGATTTATTCACGGGCGTGTCTATGTAATCCAGAATTACATACTATGTGTCCTTTCGTGTCTGAGTATTTTTGATGTCCTAGACTGAAGAACAATACACATGTGCCAGAATATGATATTAATGAGCCTATAATTTTATGCTGCCATAAGCAGAACCTAGATCTCTGTACTGTGGGCATCTTGTATACATGATTAAAGGTTCAAATGATCTAGGATTACTGCTTTAGGAGTTGAGACATCGCCTGTCAAAGGATGTCAATAAGCAAAAACTTTGTTTGGTTACTCACTGCAGTGGCCACGATCTGTGTCAGCTCTTTACAATTCTTTTAACCCTAGCTGAATAGCTTCTCATTCCTTTTGGAAAGTGTAGAAGAGCCAAACTACTGGCCTTTGAAGAAAACAAAGAAAATAAAACAACAAATTTGATTATTTTGTGTATTGGATTAAGAACACCTTATTAAAACCTGGAAGGATAGTGGTGAACTGCCAACTTTGCAAGAAATGTGAAGAAATATGGTTGTCCAGTGTACAAGATCAGTTATGATCTGGGGTGGCTTCATTTGTTCAGGTCTAGACTCAGCAATGATATGTAGCAATAACATGAAGTCAATTAATGATCTGAATGTACAGAATGATCTAGGTTTGTACAGAATGACCCATCCCATCTATGGATTTTTTTCTTTGCTTTCCTAATGACCCATGGCATTTACAAGCATATTCCAGGAGGCCAATGCCAAGATCCATCAGGCTCAAATTGTGAAAGACTGGCTCTGATAGCATGAGGAATCATTTTCACACAAGAATTGGTCACCACTGAGTCCTGACCTTAACCCCACAGGAGGTCTTTGGAATGTGCTGAAGAAGACTTTATGAAAAGAGTTGACTCTCCTGTCAAAATTTCAGCCAAAAATGAAAGCAATTCTGAATGGAATTAAATATTATGACTAACATGGAAAGAGATAAGGATAAAAGTGCAGTTTGATGGGTTTTTATGAACACATCTTAGACATAAAGATCTGTAATCTGGAAAGTCTGTAGAGCGAACCCATGAGTCAGTGGACAGACATGGGTCAAACGATCTGCAAGAGAATCGAAGTCTGTTGTACAAAAGAGGTTTAATAAAACCTGGCTCAGAGACACGAAGCTTATATTAGCAAGGAAGTCCTTATATACTGTGATTATGATTGCAGGTGATTTGGAAAGTGAGTTTGCCCTGAGAAATGCCCCTCACTGGATTTTTATTTTTTTTCAGAACAATAAACCCTAGAGATATTTGTCGGTAGAAATCCCAGCAGATCAGCAATTTTTGGAAAAGCTCAGTCTAGTCCGTCTGGCACCAGCAACCAAGACTTTCAAAATCACCATTCTTTCCCATTCTGATGCTTGGTTTGAGCTTTAGCAGGTCGTCTCGACGATGTCCACATGTCTAAATGCATTGATTAGAATTCAAACAGGTATACCTAATGAAGTGGCCGTGTTCCATCTGAGGCACATATTTAGTTAAATTCTGTATTTAATTAAAATGAGATAAATTATATCTTTAATGATTTTCAAGTGACACTAGGGTCATTTAGCCGAAAAGCTCGTGTAATAGATTTACATTCAGGACCTAAAAATAGCACGTGGGACTTTAATCATTCACCATCACTGCACCCACGAGTGTTAGACAGAGAAACGCAAGTATCAGACCCAGTCAGGACAGTAATACATATGGCCTCCATCTCTCCTCACCTGAGGCACTGGAATGACGGCTAATATGCTGGTTTAATGGGCGAGTCCTAGCTTGCTTTCTTTTTCATGGTTTCTTCCTCTGGCTGTCTGAGACTCGGGGTTCATCTAGGACACACAAGCTGTTTAATTACAGCATGAGTTCAGCAGCTGAGGAACTGAGTACTGAGGGTTAAGCTAAATACGTATTTAGATCCCCGAAGTGAGGATGGAGCACATTAAATGGTGCACTGATGTTTGCTCTGCCCCTCTGCCTTGATAAAATTGAATTTTCACCCAGTAATTTGGTTTATTGGGAGCCTTCTCTAATGATGTCTAAATCGTTCCCACACACACACACACACACTCACACACACAATATTTGAAATAATCTCTTCCACCTGCTGTCTCTGCTCATTTTCTTTATCCATACTTCCTTCTATTGTCAGTTGCCCCATGTTACACATACATGCACGACAGGGACAGGGGCTTTTTAAAATAATTTCATCAGTGCACATATTAAAATAGTTAAGGAACCCTTACAGTCTGATTAATCCTAACCTGCCATGAGTTGCTCTCACTATCCTGTAATAGTAATATCAGCTTTCTGTCAGCTTGGAATTGGCAGGAGCCATGATGTGGTGTCAACCATCATCATGGTCCAACATCAGATACAATGAATGGCAGGAGTTTGAGACGATCAGAAGTGAGAGATCAGAAGTTTTTCCCTCGATGTGGACATGGCTATAAGGGTCACTCAACAGAGCCAATTAATTATATAGTTTCCTGTGGATGGACAAGAAGTTTAAAACTAGTTTGTCTCATTCTTATATGTTCCGTAACCGTGGTGTTAATTAAGAGCAGTAACGTGAAGCGCCGCCATGAGACAAAACATGGGTTTGAACAGGCATACAGAATCCGCAGCAGTCCGAGGTGAGGGCGTGTAAAATACTGTGGTTGAAAAGGCAGCGGGTTGCTAAAAGAAGAGTTTTGCTCTTTCATCTAATACTTAGTAACTCTGACAGTTACGCTGATGTGTACAATAAAGTTATTTCATTTCTATTGTTCCAATGGTGAGTTGTGAAAACTTGTTTAGAGTCTAAAAAATCCTTCTGTACTAGATAGTATGTCACCACACTACTAGTGTCATTACTCATGCATAGGGGGTTCCTCCAGAAAATGAATGAATACATTTACTGGTTTGGGACAGAACCTTAAAATCTATGTGTGTGTGTGTGTGTGTGTGTGTGTGTGTGTGTGTGTGTGTGTGTGTGTGCGCATGTGTGTGTGTGTGTGTGTGT
>JAOVVA010000027.1:9144007-9158530 GCA_028565275.1 Leiocassis micropogon | reverse complement strand
GCGCATTTGTGTGTGTGTGTGTGTGTGTGTGTGTGTGCGCATTTGTGTGTGTGCGCATTTGTGTGTGTGCGCATTTGTGTGTGTGCGCATTTGTGTGTGTGCGCATGTGTGTGTGTGCGTGTGTGTGTGTGTGTGTGCGCATTTGTGTGTGTGTGTGTGCGCATTTGTGTGTGTGTGTGTGCGCATTTGTGTGTGTGTGTGTGTGCATTTGTGTGTGTGTGTGCGCGCATTTGTGTGTGTGTGTATGTAAGTAGCTAACAGTCTTATGTCCTACTTTGGTCCTGCATTACCACCCATGGCAAGACAAGCTGTAAGTGAAGCATGAAGTGTATTCCTACAAATATTGTTCGTATCAGGAAAAATGCAGTCACTCGCACACAAGAAATGTCAAAGTTCTGTCAGGTTTATTAACAGCATAGACACGTACATCTGTTAAATCAAAGAACAAAAAGTCATTAACATGTTCCAGTTAAATTCCAGGGAAACAAAAGACTTGCCATAGAATGTTTTACCATATATGGACTTTACTTTACTAATACAGTATTTTTAGCCATTAGCTAAGTATTTACCATTGTACTCAAAATAAAAATGCATTTGCTGTTTTAGAAAAAATCTCTGAGATGCTCATCCTGTTTATTATGTAACACTCTCACTGTTAGTGTGGTAAAATTGTGGGAACAGTTTGAGTGCTGAGTGTCATCAGTATTGTTTCTGTTTTCCTGTCTCTCATGCTATCTTTTTCCTCTTCTACATTCAAAGTGATTTACCACCTGTGTTTTTCTCTCTTACTGGCCTCACACGTGGTGGGGGAGGGCGAATTCTCTGTGATCTGTCATTGATAAAGTGTGGCGTGTGTGAGAGAATTTCCAGAGGGCTGCATGAACTTGTACTCAGCAGTGCACAGGTTCTTATACCGCCCATCAGAGGAGAGGATAGCCTGGGAAAATGTTCTCTCTCAGGTGCATGCTTTCTAAGAATCAACCGACGAAATGCACCAACGGTAGAATACTTCAAATTCCTGGACTTGAATTTGTAGCTAGCACCGAGTTTGAACTCTCTCAATGCTTGCGTTTTGTTCGGTTGTTAGATGAAGCCTTACAGTCACAGTCTTGCAATTCTATATACAGTATGCAGCTTTTCATATTAAGCATGAAATTATATGTCAGCAAAATCAGCAATTAAAAAACTGATAATGGACAGTAATTAAGAGGAGTATTTACTGCCAACATATTTTTTTTATGTCAAAAGCACCATATCTATTGTCTAGACAGTATGCAATATAGAATCTACACTATCCTGTCACTATGCCATTGTCACTAAAAGCAGAGCATGATGAGCATAGCAGTGAATGTCTACCTTTTATTTTGTTGCTTAGTAATGAATGTAGGGTCCGTGCACTCAGGTAAGTACCAGGCTGCTTTTCACTTTACACTTCCTGAATGTTTAAGAAGTCAGAGTAAGGTAATGTGGCTTATCTTGGATAACTACAAGGCATGTTTGCTTCTGATGTGACCCCTGAATTAGGTTTTAACCACAACGCTCTTAACCCTGTGTGCTTTTCCCAGGCGGTTAAAGAAATAAAGCTATTTAGAGCACTGCTTTCTGCGAAGACAGTATATTGTGTTGTTATTTCCTAACATTTTGACACTGAGAGCTTGAGGCCCCTCTACAGGGAACTGAGTTTAGCTGTAAGCAGACACGCACGGTTGGCATGAGGCACCACAGCACAGGGATTCCCGTAACTCACATGCAGTGTGTGGGTGTGTGGCAAGGCTTGCAGTTAGTGATGACATCTGGTAGGGTGTTCTTGTGCAGGAAAACCACACAGTCTGTCTGGAGAGGGGCAAAGAGGGGATGGGTGGGAGAGAGCCACATCTGGGTCCTGGTACCACTTGGTGAGAGAAAAAGACAGAAAGCAAATAAGGTGCCACATTTTAAATGTGAGACTCAAGAAGCTTTTCATCTACTAATCAGTCTGACTCGCTCGTTTTTCTTTTCCTAATCTGTATCTGTATTCCTACAAATATTGTTCAGTCACGTGCATACCTTCAGTTCAATCATTTAAATCTTCTCTCCTTCTCTCTTTTAGGTACCTGTCATGGGGAACCTGTTAAAAGTTTTGACGTGCACAGACCTTGATGAAGAGCCCAACTTCTTCCTCGATTTTGAAAGTGAGATTTTGTATTTATTCATGTACCTCAAAGCATCCAGTGGCAATCCACCATTCCTTTACTGTATGTTCAATTATATCCAATAATAAATTTGAAATAGTTCAATTTGGGAAATACATAAATGAACAATCGATAAACTATCTCAGCCAGAATTCAGAATTGAGTTAGTGAGCTGTGGCAGTGAAATGTTCCATTTCATCTTCCCAAAGCAAACAGCCAGTTAGTTATCTGCATTTCAGTGTAAAATATATATTATTTCTTTTTAAATGTCAACTAATTCAAATAATTATACTTCAAATACATTAGCTGGCCACTTTATTAGGTAAACCTGTTCAGCTGCTTGTTACACAAGTATCTAATCAGCCAATGACATGACATAACTCGATGGATTTCAGCAAGTAAAAAAGTCCGGATTATCTGCTGAAGTTCAAACTAAGCATCAGAATGGGGGAGAAAAGGTGAGTTCAGTGACTTTGGTTAGTAGACTTGGTTATTGTTGCCACATCGGCTGGACTGAGTATTTCGAAAGCTTCTACTTTAATTTTCACTCACAACCATCTCTAATGTTTACAGAAAATGGTCTGGAAGAATAAGTATCCAGTGAACAGAAATTCTCTGGTTGAAAATGCTTCATTAATTCCAGAGTTGAGAGGTGAATGGCCAGATTATAGTTTATCGAAAAGCAACAATAACTCAAGCGACAACTCGTTACATCTGCAAAACTTTCTTGGCACACTTTGAGTACAAATTGGCAAACCATTATGACCGATTGAGCATCATTTTAATGCAACAGCCTACCTGGATTTTGTTTCTGACCATCTCCATCCCTTTATGACCATCGGATAATCCACCATGTCACAAAGTTAACATAATTTCAAACTATTCTCTTGAACATGGCAATTAGTTCACTGTACTCAAATGACCTCTTCAGTCACCAGACCTCAATCCAGTAGAGCACTTTTGGGATGTGATGGAACAGGAAATTGGCATCATGGATGTACAGTACACCCACCAATTTGAAGCAATTGCCGTTTGCTGTCCTGTCAGTATGGACAAAAATCTCTAAGGAGTGTTTCCAGCACCTTGTTGATTCTGTGCCTCTAAAAATTAAAGCAGTTCTGAAGGAAAACGTGGGACCAACCCAGTACAAGCAAGGTGTTCCTAAGGAAGTGGCCGGTGAACGTACAGTATAGCCAACTTAAACATCATATAACTTAACAAAAAAAAAACAATTATAAATGCTTCATGGTACCACACATTAGTCTGTGCATTCCTACCTGACAATCTACAGTATACTCATTACCTCCAGTTTAAATTTCCACTGTGTGTCTTTTTCAAATCGCTGTTTTCACTATGGCATATTGTCTCGAGTCAAAATTGTCTGCAATCAAGAACAATTTCCTGAATAAACAATGATCGCATATTATATTCACTCTTAAATTAGAGAATTAAATGTCCCTCAGCTGGTTGCTTGCTGCCATATGTGCACATGTAAATTTAGCATCAACTTTATAAGTGTGCGTAGTGAGAGGCTTGAGGTTCTCAAAAAAATGTTTTAGTATTTAAAGCCCACCGAAGTTCAAAGTGGTGGTTGTGATTGCTCCTTAGATGAGGGCCTGAATTTTCCAGTGTTTAAAATTCCACAGTTTGCTTTACTGCTGCATAAATGAGCCCAAGCTCATCTGTGGAGGTCTGATTACAGCACACGTGTTTCCTGCTGGGTCGACGCACTGCAGTGTTTAGTGCTCAATTCTCTGATTCATCAGCTAATTAACAAGTTCTCTATGAGGTACATCAGCTGTGCTACAGTGGGAGAGTGCAAAATGTTCACTTCGGTGCTTCAGGAATGTAGAATAACTGCATTAGAAAGCCGGTATTGTGCCCTCTTCCTGTCATTTCAAACTAATCTAAGCAAAGAATGTCAAGAACTCCGTCATCATTATGAAATATCAGCCACTTTTCAGGTTATATGAACAGATTATAGGCTTTAATGATGCTCTGAATACTAATTCAATAAAATATGATATGGTGATCTCCCAATATGATGTATTTATATACCAAATATGAATCCACGTAAGAAACTCGCAGTTGCCACAGTCACTTCTTTAATTCTGATTTAATCAGCAAGGAAAGTCTGCAGTAGTGTGTGTTTGTGTCTGTGTATGTTAATGGTTTCCTCTACATTGCTCTGAGAAGAGTGATGTAAGATGTGTTTGGAACATTAGCATGGTACTTTGTACACGTATTCGGCAGATTTGGCACATCGCGACATTCCAGCCCACTGTTCACTGGCCATTGGAATAATAGTCCAATCAGAATAAAAATGCATCATGTAGACACCTCATTCGGAACAGACTCGCCTGATCTGGCTCAATCAGTTTTACTCAAACAATCTGAAATGAGACATAACCTTTGATAATCCTTCAGTGGGAAAATGTTGATCCAGAAAGTCGTTTCTGTCTTGTTCAAATAAATATATTCTTTCTGTGCATGTTTGCTCCACGTTAGGTAATGTAACGAGCTGTAAAGGTCCTCTTGCACTCTACTTCCGTTCAGAAATTGCAGAAGCAGTAGTCTGTGTTCCTGAGATTGCTGCTTAACCCTTGTTTGGTCAAAAATTACCCACCTTCATTAAACCTCTACTGATTAATGCAGTCTTTCTTTATGTTAAACACCATTCTCACTCACACATCATGTATACTGCTTTATTTATGTGTACATGGTCGCGGGGGCCTGGAGCCTATCCGAGTAGACTTTGGGCACGAGGCAGGAATCCTGGACAGTGTGCCAATCCATCGCAGGGCACACACACTCGCACTCACACTCTCATTCACATACTATGGGCAATTTGGGAATGCCAATTAGCCTAATCTGCATGTCTTTGGAAGGAAACCCGGAGAAAACCCACAAAGCACGGGGAGAACATGAAAACACCATGCACACAGACCTGAGGCGGGACTTAAACACAAAACCTGGAGGTGCAAAGTAACAGTGCTAACCACTAAGCCACCTCAGTTAATACCACTCGTATTAAATTACAGTAAACATACCATAACTGTTTTTTTTACTAAAGTAAATTATTATTATTATTAGTACATAGGTACTCTATATATGTGTGTAAATACATATCCACACTTAAATATTTAAGCAAGAGGTATCACTTAGAGTATGTAGCCTATGAATGTAACTGAAGTGTGCAAAAAAGGAAATGTTAAGAAGTCTTAAACTTTTTATGCAACATAATGATATTCATATATTCTGCACAATGAGGAATTTGACTCCAAAATATTTGTGTGTGTGTCTTTGTGGTGTGTAAATAATTTTCTATCTACCAGCTCGAAAATGACCCAAAAGACAATCTTAGGGGTGATGGTTGGTGTTGCTTCACTTTCATGATGTTAGGATCATTACATTTAAGTTTCAAGTTTTATTGTCAAGAAACATGTTCCTCCCCGTACAATGAAATTATTCCTTTGCTGCCCCCCTAATGAATGCAGCTAAAACGCAGAAAAATAAGCATAAAAAATAAAATAAAAATAAATAAATATGGGTATACAAAAGAATACTGTAGGTATATGTTTAAAAAGATATACATCAACATAGAATTAAGGCAGAATATGGAAAATATGCAAAAGTATGAAATGAATATCAAAAATATAAACACTGTAAAAACAGAAGAAGTGTGCAAATTACGCAAGTGTAATAATTTTATATATATATATAAAAAAGATATATATATATAAAAGATATATATTAGGGGGCTCTCACATTAAGGCTACTACCACTCAGTCGGGAGGGCCGAAGACTATCACGTGTTTCCTCCGAACCACGTGACGCCAGCCGACTGCATCTTTTCGAACTGCTCGCTAACGCACCATTGGGGGCGGCATAACACACTCGGAGGACAGCGCTAGATGCCCCTGATTGGTTGTAGAGCCGTGATTAATGTGGGAGCACGAAATACCTCTCATCCCTCCCCTCTGAGAGAGCTTGGCCAATCAGCTCTCTCTAGACCTCCGGCTGCAAGAGGTTATAGCACCACCCGGGCATCGAACCAGCGATCTCCGGATGATAGGGCAAGCACTTTACCACTGCACCACTCGGAGGCAAGATATAGATATCTTTCCTCCTGTCCTCTATCATCTCCTTAGTCTTGTCTTTGTTTAGGGAGAGGTTGTTATCCACACACCATGTTATTAGACTGGCCACCTCCATTCTGTAGGCTGCTTCGTTCCCGCCAATGATGCGTCCTATCACTGCGGTGTCGTCTGCAAACTTCAGGATGGTGTTGTCCTTGTGTGAGTCGATGCAACACTTCATGATGATTGGACTTAGTGCACTGACTTAGGGAAAGGTTAAAGATGGAGGTGAAAACATCAGTCAGCTTGTTGGCACAAGCTCTTAGGTCCCGCCCAGGGATGTTGTCCGGCCCTGCTGCCTTGCGTGGGTTAATCTTCCTCAACGCATTGTGTATACCTGACCTGATGAGACTGTTGGGGGCCGGGAGAGGGGTGTGGTGGTCTGGGTGTGTGTGAGCATCCTGTCTGTGCCGCTGTTGGAGGTCTCAAAGCGTGCGTAGGAGATGTTGAGATCATCCGGCAGGCTATCTATGGAGCTGATGGTAGTGGTGGTAGTGGTCCTGTAATCCGTGATGTGCTGTAGGCCTTGCCACATCCTCCCAGAGTCAGCAGTGGAATAGAAACCTTCCAGCTTCTCTCTGTACTGCCTTTTTGCTGCTGTTATGGCTTTCCTCCTTCCGTACTTTGCAGCTTTGTACTCTGTCACATTGCCTGATTTAAATGCAAGGGAACGGGCACGAAACATGTGGCGTACCTGATTGTTTGTCCAGGGTTTCTGAATGGGGAACTTCCTGACTTGTATGTTGGGCACGATGTTATCAACACAGGTGCTAATATACCCAGTAACATACTTAGCATAGTCTTGTATACTGACAGAAGAGTTCTCCAGAGTGGCAGCAGCTTCAATCACATCCCAGTCTGTTTGAGAAAAACAATCCTGTAGGGTGTTTCCAGTCTCTGGCATTTAAAGTTTGATTTGTTTGGTGACGGGATTTGTTTGGTTCAGTCTTTGCCTGTAAGCGGGATACATGGACAGGTGTACATGAACAATGTGGTCTGAGTGTCCGAAGTGGGGGCGGGGTGCAGCCCAGTATGCACCGCGTATGTTGCTGTAAACAATGTGTTATGAAAAAGTCATTACATTTCATATTGTAAAAAAAAAAAAAAAAGTTGTTTGTTTTCCCTTCCGTTTAACATAGTGAGACAACACAGGGATTAATTAGAAAGAGCAGCAGAATCAAGAATGTTGTTCCCAAGACACAATGTTGGTCCATTATGTTCCACGGATTTTTAATTAATTAATTTTTTTAAAGGTAGAAAAATACTACTACTTTTCTACTATTCTATGACTTCAGTTAAATTGAAGAAATACTGTCTATGTAACTGCCGCTAGTGTTTTAACCAGGTCGTGCTGCCAGACATCAAACCTTGGGGGAATCTTCCAGCTTCTGTTTTTTTCTCGAGCTAATAAGCTAGTATTGTAGTATGCTAGCATATTTATTTATAAAAGACAGTGTGGTTAGGAGAAGCTTGTTTTTTTTAAATGCATATTTATTACATATATAACCCATGCAATTTGAACAGTATTGTATAACAGATTTTATTACAGTTACTACATGTCAAAAATATCTTTTGTTTGTCAAGAAGAATAAATTAATTTAAAAAGTATAACAATTAATTACGTGCCTTTTGCTTTATTTAGAATGCTATCAGGGTTATAATAATTCTGACATATATATATTATCATGGTCCACTTTATTAGAAAAACCTGTAAATCTTCGTAGCAGTGTTTGATCCTGAGGCAGCTTGTTGGTTAAAATAATTTTATTATGTATATTGTGTATTTATTTATTTATTTAAATACTCGTTGTTGATGGGAAAAGAGTTAGTAGCAATAGTTAAAAGGTTAAAGAAACTAAACTGATCAGCTTTAATGTAGTCAGTGATATTATAATTTCAGGTTGAAGCCCACATACATAAATGCCTTTCTTTCTGTACAGCAGAACCCTCTGCCTAACTTATTAATACTAAGAAATAAGGTTTTGTTAGATTGAGTAACTTACGCCTTCTTTACACTCCTTGTTCTGTAATCGGAGAGAGAATTAGAGATGAGAAATTGAAAAAGTAGATTGGATAAAGAAGTTTTGTCTTAAAACGACTTCAGCATGTAAAATCATGTATACCACTTCAGCACTGTTATTTCAGCAGTAAAAATATTAACTAATCCCATTAAAATATTCAGTTTAGCTTTTCTAATTAATATCTATTGGTGCAGGTGTTTGTTTACATTGAGCAAGTAGCTTCTTAGTAGCTTATTGTTAATGTAGATTATTAAACCCAGCACATAACTGTTTATAACATTGCTTTTACTCAAAATTTTGATTTTATTTATGGTGCAGGTTAAACTTCAGGCAGATATCTAGGTACTGCAAAAGGTGAATTAAATTCTGTTTAGCCAGTTTTACGTGATGCTGTGACACATAACTGGCACATAACTGCTCAAAACTTCACTTCTGCTCAACAGTTTAAGTTCATTCATGGTGTAAGTTTAAAATACCTTGTTTATAAAATATAAAATAAAAGTTTTATTTATTCCTGTCATCCTGACTAATTCTTTCTGGACATACATACGTATAGATTGGTTTCGGGTCCTCCACTGTATGAAACATAAAGATATCATTAAAAAAGGGAATATAGATGGATGTTCACAGATCTGTCCAGAATAAAATGGCATTAATACAGTCATTTTAATATGCCTATACAGTACATAAGCTGTCATGTACTAAAGCCATTTAAACAGTAATTTGGAAATAAAAGTGAATAAAAAAAAGTGTCATCCAATATGCAACCCTGTATTTCTCATATTTTCAGGTATACCACACTTTATAAGTAAGTTTTTTTTATTTTGGCTTTTAGATGCACAGCCCACGGATGCAGAGAGAGAGACATGGAAGCAAGTGGACGTGGTCCTAATAGATGCTCGAGCAGTTCTTGACGAACTTCAGGCCTATAATGGAGCCGGGAAAGAGATAAGAGAGGTACTCATTCAAATTTTGCATTTGCTTATTACTAAACCTGAATGGCAAATGCTTGAAAATAAAAACGTACATGGATGTTGCAAAGAAGATAAAAGTTTTAACTTGTGATTCACTGATAATCCTGATACTGAGCTCAGCGTGTACAAAAAAAAAACTGTTCCAAAACACCAATGGCACTTTAAGGCAAAGCCGGACTGCACAAATGAAAATGTCTCCTCCTCCCTTGTCGTGTCAAAGTGGGTGTCCATGTTGATTACTACAATGAGGGATGAAGTGTGGAACTACCTTTCTGGGCACAAAAACCCACAGTGAGAGTAATCTGTATAAGCAGCAATCAGGTCAGATTCTGTTCAATGTCAGCAAGTAAAAGTAAGGTTAATTTGATGTTCCAGCTTACAGTGCACCTATGTGTCTAAGTTCGGTCTTGTTAACATACTGTAGCGTAGCAGTGCAACTGTCGGACTGTCCCCGTCTTGCTTACTCTCCCAGCGTCTTTCAGAGCTGTTCTCGGTGACGACAGTGACAAAGTGAGAGTGAAATATAACTATTAATTACTGTTAACTATTATTATTATTATGCTTGATAAACAAAAATGGTCACTGGTGTAAAAGATAAAGAAAAAGATAACTGCACTGTGCATGGTTATGCTTTCATATGAACATACACACATAATGAGACATCCCTACATGACAGAAACAGTACTACCAAATCTGCCATGTAGATGGACATGTAGATTTTTTCAATATATAAGAAGAATGATCTTTTTTTAAAACGAAAAAAAAAAAAAAGAATACTCTTACAGTACACCACTGTTGTTGTTTATAAGCAGTTGCCATGGTACTGAAGGAGCCTAAAGAGCCCCGAAGGGAAAAGGAGGCAATTTCATGTCCAACAAAATGTCTTTACTGTTCATTAGAATGATCAGCAGGGTAATATTCATGGCTATGGCTTGTTATGGCTTTTTCAGTAAATACAGTTGTACTAAGATATGAATTTTCCTTACACTAAAAACAAACAAACAAAAAAAGTATTTCCAAAGCTGCTCGACTTTGTGAAGAACAGTGTCAGTAGACTATTGCAGGACATTTAGGCCTTCAGCTATTTTTTATTATATCAGTATTTTACACCACAGAAAGTCTTTCCACGTGGAAAGCAGTACTGGGATTTACACACTAGCAACGTAGTAACGGGTGCATTTAATGCTAATGTGGGGCTTTCCCGAATGTTCTGTTCATGTTGGTACCGTACTCGGTATCAGTAAGTACCCAAATTAAAATACGTGACATACTGTTACTTTTATTTGAGTACATGCTGATACCTGGTCTGGCAAAAAGTGGTATTGGTGCATCCCTGTCTTCATTTTGGCTGAGTTAAAAAAATAAACAGTATTTTAATGGGTTACTGTAGATATATTGAATGATTGTCTTTTTATTGCTGTGTTTAAAACTACATACAATACTAGCAAATAGTTGAACTAGTAAAAAGTATCAAATGGCAAAACATACTTACCATTTATAATGTGCTTTTTTTGGCAGATATTGTATTTTCGTATTAGACTGGGGCTTTTTTCGATTTTTTCGTTTTACAAATATTCAGTTGAGAATGACATGGTGAATTACCTTTCATCTAGAACGATAAATACTTGTAAAACAAAATGAAGAGAAGTCTAACCACCCACATCTACACCTCTATGTAGGTCCATTGAAAGTAAATCTAGGCTTTATGAATTCAACATCATTGCTGAATTTCATGGCTTTTTGTTCTATTTGTATTTGAAGTGTGTAGACCGACACATACACTGGAAATGCTCCAAACAATCAGGCATCCCATGTAGTGTTATTCAGTTTGCCAATTGATCATGCTTTTGTGTTATTCAGAAAGAGTGTCAATGTGACTGATGATCATGTTGCCACGGTGATTGTTGCTATACCAACTGGGTTGCCAGAGTATGCCAGCTTTGCCATGACTACTGGTGAATGGAAATGAATCCAGCCTTTTATTTTCTCTTTTATTTCACACTGCATTCTTTCTTCTTTTTTTTTTATTGGCAAAACCATTAATTATAGTTAGCACGAGGCATGCACTGTTTATCAAGGCCTAATTAAAGAAATGTCAAAGAAAAAAACACCATGTATATTTATTAGATTATTTTACCTATAAATACATGTGGTTTGAAGCTTGAGTAGATTTTTATATTGATTTAACATCTTCCAGCACTGCATCTGATAAACATTGTACTGACACTGGAGTTTTTGTAAGGTCCATTTATGAGGGTAACTCCATTTATTTCCATTATTTATTTCTGTCCTCAGGCAATCCAGAACCCCAGTGATGAGGCGTTGCAGGACCAGGCTTGGGCTGCAGTTGTTCCCCTTGTGGGCAAACTCAAAAAGTTCTATGAGTTCTCTCAGAGATTAGGTAACTCCTCGTGTTTCCTCACAGACTAATCACAGCTTTGTTACCAAGCTTTCCGTTGCACGACCCTGTCCATGAGTTACGAGCAGCTGGAATAGAAGGCAGAGGGTGTCATTCTGAGAGGAGCAAAAGAATCACATATGTCAGGAATCACATGCCTTTGGCAAATACTGATCAGAGGTGTGTGACACAACTGACACAAACACCAAAGAGACTGTGTGTGCGCCATAATAGTCTCCGTGTGAAAGCACCATTTCATAGCTAATATTTAAGGAAACAATTTACATGAAAGTATTTATGAGGCTACATGAGTAAAGTTTATTATTAGCTTTGACTTCCATAGAAATTGGTTGAATCAGTGTTTAAGAAAAATATTTTAAAAAGTATATATTTGTATTTGTAGAATACTTACTTAAATACTTATGTAAATATAGTCCCGAGTGATGGATAGAGGTTGTAATTTTGTAAGTGACATAATACAAATACAGTATGAACACTAGCAATAAAGCCAGCCTCTGGACTCTTTACTGCTCTCTGGACACTATTAGCAGTGGTGTCATTGCAGAAGAGACTCCAGGCAGGGGCTCTCATTGAAACCTGTCCTTGAAACTATAATCCATGAAATCCAAAGCCTCACTTCCATATGTTATGTAACCCAGTAAAGTAGGTCAGTCTTACTGTATTTACTATTTCGACTTGAACCCAGTAGTCAGGTCACTAGACCATATAACTCGCGGGAAACCTCAGCGGTTATACCTAATCATGGTGCATTTATGTGTCTTTCTCATGTTGCTTCAGAAATTATATTTAACCGCAGTTTTAGGACACCATGTTGAGCTGACGCGTCACTACAATCCACATGGTCTGGCCGAACTGATTTAATATAAAGTGACATTCCCATCCTCAGCACCCACCCTCACCCCCTCATAGTGCTAGACTCACAGCTCTGTTTTGACTGGGATTTTTGTGTAGCCATAGTGGGTGATTATCGATTTTAAACCATTAACTGTTTTTAAATCTTATGATTTTATACTATATATACCTTTTCTGTATATGATGTGTTTGTATTTCAAGAGCCCAAAGCATTTATGTTCGGATAGCCTAATTTAATGTTATTACAGTGCCAATTCGGATGAATTTATTAAACTGGATTCAGATTTAAACCTCAAGTCAGCTTGATTTTGACAGCATAACTATAATTTAAGCAGAGTCGTGTTGTGCAATATAATCATTAAACACTCTGTGTATAAAGCGAGACAATAAGAACTGAAGATGTAGGTTAAGCTCAGCTTGTAAGTTTTGCTTTCTTAAAGTAGTTTACTTGTCTAGCGTAACGGTGAACCACAAAAACTCAGGACATCTGTATTCGTAGCTAACGCAAGACATCCTCGCTGCCTCTGTATTTATTGATTCATTATTGATTTAAAAAAAATCTCTATCTGCCATAAAAATCTGTATCTGGAAATTCTTATGGTTGGTTAATAGTTTTGGAAAGGTTAAATTTTGGATAATAAAATGTTAGATATGGCAATATCCCAAATAGTTTTTCCAGCAATTCCACAAAACAGGACAGTAAATTTTTGGTTAATGCAGAATGCATGTTAAATAGGTGTGTTAATATATACCATATAAACACATAAAGACAGAAACACAACATCTCATTGGAAAGAAAACTCCGTTACAGTATGTGACTTTGTCTGTAAACATTGTCTTTTGTTGACCTTTGACCCTGCAGAAGCAGCACTGCACAGCCTGTTAAGAGCCCTAACCAATGAGACGTACAGTGATGCCACACAGCACCTGGAGCGCGAGCAGGCCCTTGCCAAGCAGTTTGCCGAGATCCTGCATTTCACACTTCGCTTTGATGAGCTGAAGGTACTTAATACCTCAAACACACTGCACACACAGACTGATGAGATGTAAGAATTTATTTTGCATTTCTGTTGAGTCCTCAATTCTGATAGGTCAGACAGTATTGATTCATTTCAAATTTTCTCTGACAAACAGCAGTGCTGGCTATAAGTGGTCTATAAGTTCTTTATCGTTGGTGACAGCGGTGGGCAAAAACACAAATTCTGTACATGAGTAAAAGCAGAGGCACCCTAGGTAAAATATTAATCATATACAAGTTGAAGTCCTCTATTTACGTTGCTACTTGAGTAAATGAGCAAATGTACTTGCCACCCTGAAGTATCACAACAGTGAGGTGAGTGACTGAGTGAGGTAAGTTAGTGTTAGAAATGAACCAGTTGTTTGTCAGATCAACCGTGCCCTAAATAAATCTGTGGTTTATCAGTATGGTATGTATCTCAGTATTACTTAGATGAGCAAATTGGTCACACTGTGGCACTGCAGGATCATACTTGCTTCTGATGATAAGAACATTTCTGTTATGCCACTCAGGAGGCCTTATTGTCCTTGTTGTTATTTTATGATTAACAACTTACAGTAGTCACATGGACTAGTGTGCGCTGCTACGTTGGTTAAACATTTTATTTAACAAGAAGTAATTATTATTATTATGAGGAATTAATCTATATGGAGATTTTATGAATTTATTACTAGCAAAGTTTCTGACAATGAAAAGTCTTCAGGTCTTTTTTTTCTTATTTGATAGGTGTGAGAGTATATCTGGGTCAGTGTAAGAAGAGACTTTGAATTGGTTGTTTGGTTGTATACTCAGCAAAAAAAGAAACGCCCTCTGACTTTCAACTGTTTTTACTTTCAGTAAACTTAATGTGCTAATATTTGTATGAACACTAAAAGAGTCAACACCATAAGACATAAACTAAAAATGTTTCACAATGTGTCCCTGAATGA